>PVIW01004309.1:0-136487 GCA_004026585.1 Noctilio leporinus
CCTTCTCCCCCTCCTCCTCCTCCTCCTCCTCCTTCTTCTTTTTTTCTTTCTAAACATAGCCTCTGGTGAGATTTTTTTTTTTAATAACATAATAGTAGTACCCATTTCATAACATTGTTGTTATCAGAGGAATTAAAGTGAAACATTTAATTTACTATGTGTCTCAAACAGTACACTCTCCCAAATTTTGGAATCAGTTTGTAAACTCTCCTTGTCTCACTCAGAGACATCTTCCTGAACAACCACATCCAGTCCTTAGGCTCTACTTGACTTCTATTGGTTGATGTTCACACAAACATTACCTACTTAGTTCTATTGACTTAATTGGGGATTGTTACCTAGTTACGCTTTGAGAAAATTTTTTTTTTGTCCAACTTTAAGAGAATTTTTATCTGGTTTATCCTAGTATAGTTAATGCATCTACTGTCTGGTATTTTGTTTTATTTTATAGATTAGATTGAGGCACTAGTCCTGATCTAGTGACAACCTCTTTTCTGTCACCATCTTTAAGAATATAGCCCTGGGTGTATAACCATTTCCATTTTACACTCACCTGCTGCATCTTTGAGGTTTCAGTTTCTCCTTCATAGCACTCTGCTTTGTCTTTTAAGATCCAAACCTCTCTGAGAAGGAAATGTCTTACTTTCTGTAGCTAATAATTACTTCTATATTTAACACTGATGCATTTTCCCTCAAATGCTTTAATTCTTCTTTGATTTTTTTCTCAGTAAATGTAACCCAGAGACAGTTTATTCAAGACATAGGCCTACAGAATGTCCTTCTTGTCATTTGGATTCATAAGAATTTAGAAATCTCATGTTTTTGTTTCTCTATCAAAAGTCATAAGTATGGAATATATTGTTTAAAATAATAATATGCCTTTATTTTTTTTTAATTAACCACCTTTTTCTTATAAAGCTCTGATGTAAAAATTGTTCATATGACTTTGAAAATTAATAAATCCAGAGTCAACTTTTCACCACATAGTTAAAATTACCCTAATTAACCAGATGAAGTTTAAGATTATTAGCAGGAATGGAATTGTGCTGCCAACTCAGAACAACTTGCTTATATGTTGTACTAACCCTTTAATGTCAGGATATTCTAATTCTTTTATCGCTAGCTCATGTGTAGCTCAGCTGTCTTTCAACTTTATAGATGTAGCTTGCAGAGTTGGCTGAGCAGCACAGTGAAAACAGGAAATAATGTTATTAAAACACCTTTTATTTTATAGTATAGTTTTACTGGATCTCAAAAGTTTCTCTTAAGATCCCCCTCCCTGACTCCCTCTTTTTCTCTCCCACCTAAAATTTCAGGAAAAAGTGCACACTTCAAGGCCTTCCGTTGTCTACACAGTGAGGTGCCTGTGTGTTTATCAAGGTTTCCATAGTAGCCATTTGTCCGTTTCCCAAGCCTGCTATTTCCTAATTCTCTGTAGCCAGCAACTGCTAAAGCTAACAAAAGGCATAATGACATGACATACCAAAGTAAAAAGTCCAAAATGGTCATTTTTACTAAAGCTGAAGGTTTAAAGTCACAAATGGCCTTTAAGTAGGTAGCATCAGTTTAAGGACAAATACACAGGAGTGAAACCATGAACATTCCTGCTTCATTGTCTGTCTGAAAGACCTCAGATCATATTAGGTTATGTCCAGTTCCTAGGCTCTGCTTGGCCAACCTCTACCCTCAGCTCACACCTATCTTTCGGATATATTTTTACTCTTTTCACTAGATTACTTGCCTTTGCTTATGTACATTATATTTCTTCTAGCATGTCAGTAGATTCTTAATGATTTTGTCTCCTTTATTATATTAAAATTACGCAGACTCTGAAAGGGAGATAAAGGCAATCCATGTGGATGATCAAATGAAGTGAAGGAGTCCCAATCAACCAAAGAGATTAACTAACTAAAATTATCTGCTACACGAGAACATTGTTCTGCTAATCTCTGTATCCCTATTACACGGCAGGATTCTTGACCTGTGGTATGGGTGCACTGAACAATTTTGAATAAATAAATGAATACATAAAGTGCTCTAGCCCTGGCTGGTGGCTCAGTAGATAAGCTGCCAGCCTGCAAACCTAAAGGTCACTGGTTCAATTCCCAGCCAGAGCACAGAACCAGGTTGCAAGCCAGGTCTCCAGCCAGGTGAAAGGCAACCATACATTGATGTCTCTCTCCCTCTTTGCCTCCCTCCCTTACCCTCTCTCTTAAAATAATAAATAAAATCTTTTTAAAAAGTGCTCTATAAAATTTTCTTCATTTCACTTTGAAATGAAATATGCTACCACCTGTTTGTTTAATTAATTAATTACTCTTGTTAGTGCTATATATTCTTATATGTGGAAATTTTCCTTCACCTAACTAAAATTTCTTTCCTTCTCTAGCCCCTCATTTGATCAGTTCTGTTGCAGCTATTAGATTTGTTGTTATCTAACACATTAATTACATTAAATAATTAGAATAGAGTAAATGGATGCAAGAGTAGCTTACATGAGTCACTGCAAAAATGTATGAAACCCTGTTCTAATAAACAGAAAGTATAACTATTCCTAGAGAGGTTCAGGAATAGCAATTAATTAGAAAAATAAAGTCTTTGGCATTTTCTCCACTTATTCTTTAAGAAGCTAATAAACATTATAGTAGTCTTACATGACATAGACAGTAGATTATTCATTTTCAATACATTTCTGTCTATTATTTATAATTCTATCATCTCCATATATTGAGGAATTCACGAGAGTTTCTAGAAGGGCATGAATGCTTATTGCTCCCCTGTATCCCATCCCCTTCAAGTAAGCAGACATGCAGATTTAGGAAGGGCACATGTATTTGTTGTTGGACATAAAACTAGTCATATGTGAACCAGTCCTAGCAATCAATTCATAGTACATTCCCAGTTGATCATTTTCACATCATTTTACATATGGCTTTTAAGCTGAAAGAATTGGGAATTATTTTATAAAATAAATTAGTTTCACAAAACCCTACAAAATTACCCAGTTAATACAAAAAATTATCAAATAAGAAAATCTAATACACACAACATAAACATTTAGAGTTGAAGTAATGAAAAATAGTATAAAAATTTCAGTTGTGTTACTTTTATCATTCTAAATAGATTGTATTTTAATATTAAAAATTCATTTGAAAAATGTTCTTAAAGCTCTTTTCCTTAAAAGTTAAAGATAGAAAAATTCTGTTTAGCAACTTTAAAAGAGTTGGAAAAAATTGAGAAGATCTCATAGCTCATGATAGTAAAGAAAAACATCATTTTTCAAGTCATAGTAATTATTCTGGTTATCACTCCATTACCAATATAATGTGAAGCTAATAAGCCAAGTAATTAGTATGTCTAGGTCAGAATTTTCACCTCAGTAATTGAAGGGTAAATGAAGACAAAGCAGTGTAATATTAAACATACAAAAGAGCAGTAACATATTATAATGAAAATCTGAAAGATTACTTAAGAAATAGTGTATTTTGTTTGTTCACTAAAGAAAAATATGAGAGATTGATTTAGTTTAAAGCTTAATGAAAGTTACAACATTCAATTGTGTTAATAATAAATGTTAGTAACTACATAAACACATTTAAATAGAATACATGTTGTATATATACAGTATATGTATAAATCATGCATTAGATATGTTCATTCTAATTAGCTACTATAGTCTTAATTATAATTAAAGTATATTTTTTTTACTGTCCTGAAGAAGAAAAACAGATAAAACATAAACTTGCATGAGAGGGCTTAATGCCAAATGTAAACCGATGTTGAAAGAAGTGTTCCTATTGCCTCGTAGCAATAAATAGCCACAAGCTACAGACAAAAGGAGCAAATTACACTATAATTCTATATTCAGAAAGATACTAGAGATGAGAAACCACCTCTTCTTTCTACGACTTCTTAAGCTACATAAAACTGGCAGTAAGTTTACTAGCCCCTACTCCACCTCTACTCCAGAAAGAATATTACCACCATCCCCTCCTTTGCTCTGTCAAGAGTGGAGGGACTGGGCCCTGCCTGATGGCATAGTGGATAAGGCACCAGCCTGCAAACTCAAAGGTCGCTGGTTAGATTCCCAGCCAGGGCAGGTAACCAGGTTACAAACCAGGTCTCTAGCCAGGTCCTTAGCTGGAGGCAGGTGAAAGGCAACCACACATTGATGTCTCTTTCTCCCTCTCTGCCTCTCTCCCTTTCCATCTCTCTGAAAATAATAAAATTAAAAAAAAAAAAACACATTAAAAAAAAGTGGTAAAAAAAAAAAAAAAGAGTGGAGGATCCTTTGCCATCCTCCTGAGGTCAAATCTGTAGGTAGGAAGCCCCATTGTTGGATCTTCAGTGTTCTCCTGTGTGGGGTGGAAGGACAGGACCTCCATAGTCTCATGTTGTAAAGCTACTGAATTTAGGCAGCTCTTGGAGGAAACACAGCTATAGGAAAGGGGTGTACCAGAAGACTCCTAAGAAGGCTGAGAACAAAGGGCCCTTTTTGGAACAACACATACAATAGCTACAGAAATAAGCCTTTCATCCCTGTGGATGATTTGAGTAGCATAACACAACATCCATTTCTACAACCCTTTAAATGTTGGCAAAAGATATGATGGAAAATTTCCACATATGAAAGGATAGAATTGGCCCCTTCTGATGCCAGCATTGGTGGGTCTTAGTGTTAAGAATGGGTAAAGATCAGAGACATCCATCTTGTTCAAACAACATTAGTACTGTTATTGGTGAAACCCTGGTTCTTCTCACTAATGCTATAAAAAATTACAGATCAGTGAACTTATTAGCACACAGGCAAAGTTTATTAGTAAAGGGGAGAGCAAAAGCAAGGGTGGCCAGAGGGCCAAGAGGCCTAGTGGTCAGAGGGCCAGAGTATGGATGGCCAGAGGCCCCATGCACTCCCCATGTGGCAAAAGGGCCAAGAGAGCAAGTTCTTTGTTCTGAGGACATATATAGTTGGCAAGATTGGGGTGAAGAAGTTACATTTTGATTGGTGGATGAAGGTGGTGCCGATTTTTCAGGGGGATGGGGCAGGATGTGACCTAAACTTAGGCATGTGTGAAAGTGTTAGCCTGAATCCCCTTTTGGCTCCAGACTCTGTTTGTTCATTTTGTATTCATGATGTGGAACAGGCAGTTAATCAAAGTCATTTCTAAGGGATTTTTCCTTGGGTACTGTAGACCCTCTCCTGCCTCTAGTCTTGGGATGAAAGCAGAGTTGCAAAGCCTTTCTTTTTCAGAGAGTGAAAAGGATACATGGAATTTCAAGGCCTGCCCTCCTCCATTAAGTTCTTTGTTAGGTAGTTCTTTGAAATGGTGAGGGTCCTACCTTTCTTTCCCTTCTGCTACTCATTCTACCATAACATTATGGGTGTGTGGCTTGCTCAAAGCTGTTGTCTGCACAGACAGGTATGGGTCTGCTGAGGGGGTGGTCAGATGTCACATGGGAAAACCAAGTTCTAGAATGATTACACAAGAATAAGCCATTTCATATGTCCACATCTAGCCCATAGACATGAACCAGTGAAGCAGAAATTTGCAACTTTGCTCAATTAAATGGGTAGCTGCACATTCTCCCTGTCCCATGACCAGAAAGGAAGGCTGTCAACAGAAAGCAGTCCCCTTTCTATATATGGCTGTGCCTTCTGATGGAGTTAGCCTTATCTTTGGAACAGTCTGGTTCAGGAAGGAACTGTCTCAGCAACCTTGAACAGGCTGAAATCACCCCTTATGTAACCCTTTGGCATGAGCCTCCTTTGTTCCAATGTGTATGTAAGACTGCCCTTGCTGTGAACTCTTTGCTGTTGTGGGGGAGTGGGTGTGTGTGGAAACACTGTGCATGGAAATGCCTGCACTCTCCACCACCTGGCCACTGTGGCAGTAGGAAAGTGGGTGTGGAAACACCTGTACTCTGTGGTCACTGTGCTGCTGCAATAAAGCATGCAAAACCTCCTAAAGGCTCTGTGCAAGTTTTTCTCCACCACCAGACCAGAGTCGATCATCTACTATCATCTCTTGGTGGTCTCAGACCTGATAAAAGCCAAGAAAGATGAAAAGAAAGTATGAGGAAAACATCACACTTAACTCTCAGTACTCTAAAGCACTAGAGCCACAGACAAACCTACATTACCCTAGAAGAAAGGAAGCAGGCACAGCCCAGAAGCATTTGAGATTTGTGGTTCTTGGGGCCAGAGTTGACTTTGGAGAGACAGAAACTAATGGATAAAAACTTTGTCTTTTGCCCTAAAGAGCAGAAAATATTGTATGTATTCTAAGACTCCTCATAATGACTTAAAACAAATCAGCTATTCTCAGTGGAAGCAACGTAACACAAGATTCTCATGTTCTCCTTCCCTCCTTTCCTGCTTCGCTCTCCTCCTTGCCCTTAATTATGCTCTACTATCAGAATTCTAAGTGCTTTTCACAGAACTCAGGATAATACACACAAGAAGGTACTTTTCTTTGTTTTCATGTTTGATAGGAATCTTTTTATTCCTAGTTTTATAGAAATCAGACATGCTATTAACAATACAAATGATAGCACTCATTCATTTGATAAATAATGTTTTCTTTTTCAATGCTTTTAGCACTTTGATCAAAGGATATTTTGATTATTGAGAAGTATTTTCTCTCAGAGGTCTTTGTATTGAAAATATAGCCTTTTTCTTCCCTGAATGTGATCAAGATACCTGATTACATACATTTTTCCCTATATCATAGATTTCTGTAAGCTTTAAACTGTGGTTTTAGAAATTTGATAGGCTTAGAAATATTTCAACTTGAACTCTCTAATACTAGAAAACTATAAAAATAATGTATTGCAACCTTGGGTTGGACTTGTATTTAAATAATAACAGAGGCTATCCTAGATTTTCTTTTTGAGAAACTACAGTTGTAGGACTATCAAAGTCATGCTGAAATATTCATGTTATAACTTATATATAATATCAGACCTTCCAATAACACACACTTTCCCTTGCACTTTATGGTTTCGGCAAATGTTCTCCTCAGTGAAATGAATACACCTTGGACATTTATATAAATTATCAGTAGAGAAATCTTTATACCTATCAAGCTGAACAAATGTTCTACACCCCTTTTATTGCCATGAATCTACTACCTGACTGCTTATTTATTCATTGTGTTTGCATGTTTTATTTATAAAGGAACAAAACTACATGATTGGATACATTAGATATTACATTGATTTTGTAGTGAATAAATGAGAAGTATTGGTAGATCAGAGGGAACTTTCAATTATAATTAGATGCTGAGTATCTTAACACTAAATTTAAAACATTTGACCTAAAATAAAAATATATTAAAATATTATTTGAAAGAAATCAAAATAAACATTTGAAGCATATCTCCTAGAAACTGAAAGTGAGGTAGGTGCATTGAATAGCACAAAGAATATCTTAAAATAAAAGCTGCCAAACATAACACAGAAGAGGTAAGAAAAGTGTGTATAACTATATTTATTCATAGCACTTCTGAAAATATGAAGGCTGTAGTGTGATTGCATATATTAACATAATTTATTATAATTCATTTGGAGCCCATTGTTATAGTGTAAAATATTATTTTTGCTTTTTTATAGAAATTCCCTTTATTGAAAATTACAGTTGCATGTGGTCAGTAATTACTACATAATATAATAATTCCTTTTCAAAGAATATATCTTAAAAACAAGATTAAAATTTTGGGTAGTCTGTTCTTTTTCTTCCCACTATTCTAGCACTAACTGATCATGTCTCCTTCCTACACCATGCTCTTGATTGCATATCAGAACTGATAAAATCAAGTTCAATTGTAAACTTCAGCTCCTTGCTAATAGATTCTTTTGATAGAATTCAATGGGAAAAGTAGATGAAAAGCTCAAGGCCTATGATGATACAATACTTATCCAAAGCAGACCCAATTCAGTGCTCTTCATTTCGATTATTCCAAAGGAGAAAGTTCAGAAATAGTCATCCATTAAGCCTCAAAGCAACCACTTAGGTCACATGTCAAAAAAAGTCATTGAGATTTATATACAAACAGGCTGAATGGTTATCTCAGGAAAGACAGCCTGTGTTTGGGCAAGAGAGACCCAAGAAAGAAAGAAGTCTATAGAGGGTTTATTATCAGTTCAGTGATAACTGTAGGGAAGTGGGGCTAATGCACCCTGGAGAATTTATGAGAAAAGTAGAGAAAATATGTCATAGTAATTGTAACCAAGAAGTAAGGGGTTAGTATATTTATTAATTAACTGCACCCTACTCCATGGTTAAGGTATTCACACTTGAACCTTGTCCTGTGTACAGTGGTAAGTCCTCATTAAGACATGTTTTCAGTAAATATTTTTTCATTTATTTCTCTAAAACTCATGTCCTTTAATACACTTACAACTTCCTGATTTTTAAAAGAAAATAAGTTTTTGTTTCACAACTTTGTGTTTCTAACAATAAGAATTTAATTTCAGAAAGTTTATTTCATTATTTTTCTTTCATAGGTTATGCATTTTGTCTGCAGAAAAATAGTCTTTGTTCAACCAAATGTCACACATGAATGTAGGACCCTCCGTTTTGCTGCTGCCAGTGTCACCTGTCTGACCCATGTCACCCTCTCAGCCGTCTCCGCAACTCTGCTCCTCCTACCTGTTTGGTTGAATGTGGCTTCTATAAATGCTTGGTTGGTGGACTTCCATATAGGAAGGGACTAGCAAGAAGTATTCAAAGTGATGAAGAACAAGGACCTACAACCTATATTACTCTCTCTTCAGCAGAGCTATCATTTAGAATGGAAGGGCATGTAAAGTGCTTCTCAGACAAGGTAAAGCTGGAGGAGTTCATTATCACCCAGCCCTTATTATATGAAGTGTTAAGGAGACATTTTTAAGAAAAGAAAGTCAAAACCATGAACATTAAAATGACAACAAACAACTATTAACAACTGCATATAAACATACACACACACACACACACACACACAAACACACACTAAGCAAACAGACAGAACACAGAGAGAATCATAGAAATGGAAATCATTTGGAGAATTGCCAGTGGAGAGGGGGAGGAGGAAGAATAGATGAAAAGATGCAGAGATTAAGAAGCATAATTGGTAGAAACAAAATAGACAGGAGGATATTAAGAATGGTATAGGAAATGGAGAAGCCAAAGAACTTATGTGCATGACCCAGGGACATGAACTAAAGGAGATGGGAGAAAAGGGGAAAGTTGGGACAACTGTAATAGCATAATCAATAAAATAAACTTTAAAAATATATATATATATAACTCCTTGAAAAATATCAAAAGCTCCATCTTTTCAATGTTCTGGCTATCTATATGGACCATTTTTATTTTAAAAATATAGCTGCTATTGTGTCTATATCAGCTTTTTGATAAACTCAATAGCATACCGTATCATACATACTGTGATATGCATACATCTGCGGTGCCTATGAGATATGTATGACATGGTATATCATAGAAGAATAGTTTATCAAAAAGCTGAAAAAGGCAACAACTCATAAATAAAATTGCTTAATTTTTTAAGGCATAGAAATTGCTTACTAAAATTATATTATCTTCAAGACAAATGAATTTCTAATTAATATTGGTAAAATACAGCAAATTCATGTCTTAATTCATGATTATATACAACTTAAAGTTATTGTTACCTCTAGCTTTCTTTTTCTTGGTTAAAGAGTTCTTTATGTTTCTGTATTTTAAAAGTTTAAAGCTAAATCAAAGCACAAACTTAAAGTATGATAAACAAAAATGTAAAGGAAATGTAATATAGAGATTTCTCTATCATATGTATTATATTTGGAAGAAAAGTCAGTGTGCATATTATCCAGAAGCTTTAATGAAAACAATCACTTTTAAAGATCAATTTTATAAACAGATTCCAGGAAAGATAGAGGAGCCATGAAATATTTAATCAACTCTAATTTTAATTAATGAATTTCAAAATCCAAACAATAATAAAGTTCTATTTTGATTGTCCATTGCAGTGCTTGTGAGAGTTGGAGGTAGGCACTCTTACCTTACACTGCCATGGAACCTAAAACAGTTCATAGGATAATTTAGCAATTTTACTGCTAACAATTTGCTCAATGTATATATTCCATTTGTATTTGTGAACACATACACATTATTGCTTATCTTTGTTTTTGCAGTAACAAAAAATGTCAAAATAATCAGTATAGGAAAACTAGTTTGGTATGGCATTTCCTACAAAGGCAAACAAGGTTTCTTAAAAACATCTGCTGAAGTGGAAAAAAGTCTCCAAAACAAAAATAAGACTAGGATAATAAGTACATGCTCATGAATGTATGTGTATGTCAGAAAGATGGGGAGAAAGAGAATGCACATGCATTAAGTTGAAAAAAAGATTTACTTCAACTCTGAAAAATGTACACTTAAAAAAATTCTTACCCTGGCTGGTGGCACCATGGATAAGGTGCCAGCCTGTGAACCCAAAGGTCACTGGTTTGATTCCCAGCCAGGGCACAGAACCAGGTTGCAAGCCATATCTCCAGCCTGGTCCGTAGCTGGAGGCAGAGGAAAGGCAACCATACATTGATGTTTTTCTCCCTATATGCCTCTTTCCCTTCCCCTCTCTCTGAAAATAATAAATAAAATATTTTTTAAAAATTCTCAAAAGTTTCTATGTCAAGAAGAAAGAAATCTGACAAGGTAGCTAAAGGAATAACAATATAGTAAATATATCTCATTTAAGTCATTGAAAAATTAACATCAGAGAACAGGGGAAATTAAGAAAAAACAAGATAAATTTTAAAATCAGTAAGCAACTGGGAAATGGAAGTAAATATACAGTCTTAAAATCATTTATTTTAAAAATCAACAATATAAAAAAATGAAATAATATAAAAATCATTAGACTTTCAACTATAGAAGTTATGCAAAAGTAAATAGTTAAGAGCTGGAAATAATAAAATAGAAACAACAAAACCAAAATATGGTATCTGAAATGGCTAATAAATATAACAATTTTCAAGGCCAGTGTGGGGGAGGGGTGAACATATACAATTGATAATATTAGGAATACATGTTAAAAATAAACAGAGAAGGAAATTAAAACAAGAAGCTAATAGGATAGCAAAAATAATTTGATGACAATGCCAACTTTAAGTCAGAAGCCTGTCTTTGGAAATTACACCAGCAAGTGCCTGTCTCTTAACCTTCCATTTGGTTTGAATACAGGTATAGTCCACAAGATTTTAAGCATCAAGCACACATTGACAGTGCTCTAGTCATCTTTCCACTTGTCAAAATGTCAAAATAATATTGGATGATGAATAAATGAATCAATTAATGGGTTTATGTTAAATGTAGTTAATGACAAAAACTAATGTATCTATTCTGTATGCATAAGAACATTCAGACAGGCTTTGATATAAATATTTGGCCCCCAAAATAAAATTTTGAATTCATCACCTCATAGTGATATTTATCTTACATGCACAATGTCACAATAATTTGAAATGAGCACTTGGAGCTTATTTTCTTGTTCAAATAATATTTTTCAAAATTATTTATGAGATCAAATATCCATAATATTGATGAAATACATTGTGGTTCTTATCCAGTAACAAGCTGTCAAACTATAATTAGGGACTATGTAAACCATTACATTTCTTTGAATAATTTTATTCACATCTGATTATGAGAAGGATTTTATACAGACTCTTTGAGAAATGTTTGAAAGTATTTCAGTTGCATTATCACTCTTCTCTATAGACCTAGCCCCACCTTAAAATAAAACTAAGGCAGATATATTCTGTAATAACATTATAAAATCTAAATTTCTTATTTTTGTGAATGTGCAGCTGTTGAGCCTGTTTGCAGAAGAAACAATACAAAAATGCATCTGTGGACAAGAAACAACAGGATAATAAGGATCAAGATGGAAAATATAAGATAAAGAAACAACACATCTCTATCCATCTATAAATTATGAAGAAAAAATGAGAAAAGCAAGAAGAGTCTAATCTGAAAAAACAGGATAGTTACTGTTTGAACAATGTGAATCACATATTAAAATATCAGAGTTTCCTTAAAAACTAAAAATGGAACTGCCTTTTGATCCAGCGATTCCACTACTTAGACTATACCCAAAGAATTCTGGAAACCAATTCATAAGAACCTATGTACACCTATGTTCATAGCAGCGCTATTTACAATAGCCAAGTGCTGGAAACAGCCTAAGTGCCCATCAGTGGATGATTGGATCAAAAAACTTTGGTACATTTACACAATGGAATATTACACAGCAGAAAAAAAGAAGAAACTCCTACCCTTTGCAACAACATGGATGGAACTGGAGAGTATTATGGTTAGTGAAATAAGCCAGTCAGTGAAGGACAAATACCATATGACCTCACCCATTACAGGACAATAATGAACAAAACTAACAACAAGCAAAATAGAACCAAATATATGAATACAGTAAATAGGCCTTCAGTGGTCAGAGGAAAGGGGATTGGGGGGAGGGGGGAGGAAGAGGCAAGGAAGGGGATCAGTGTAGACAAGAACCTAGTATAAAGGAACCATGGACATGGACAACAGGTGGGATTGACATTGGGGGGAATGGGTGGGTGGAGAGGGGGACAGAGGGAAGCAAAAAGGGGATGGATGTAATACAACAACAATAAAATTAAATTAAAAAAAAACTTCCCATCAAAGAAAAGCCAAATAAATAAATAAATAAATAAAATATCAGAGAGTAAGGTCATTTTTACCATGTTATATTAAAACAGGATAGAGTATAATCATACATAACATAGAAATAAAGTATATGATATTAACATATAATATATATACTTAGCACAATTATATTTCTTTATTTAATCTACACTTTTATTACATTTTTATATTAAACAAAGATATAAAATGTAGTCTCTCAGTATGTATACTTTCTAGTGATTGTATTTAAATCATCCATATATAGTAATTTTCTTCAACAAAACCTATTTCTGACATGAAAGCTTAATTGGATGTGTAAAAGTTTTCCACTTAAGAGCTATTCATTTTGAAAAAATGTAGGCTCATCCATTTTATTTATTTTTTAATTATATTTTTTAATTTAATTTATTGTTGTTGTATTACATCCATCCCTTTTTTACTCCCTTCTGTCCCCTTCCCCACCCACCCACTCCCCCACAAAGTCAATCCCACTTGTTGTCCATGTCCATGGTTCTTCCATACTAGGTTCTTGACTGAACTGCTCTCCTTCTCTGCCTCTTCCTCCCCCCTCCCCCTGTCCTCCTTCCCCCTGCCCACTGAAGGTCTATTCACTGTGTTCATATATCTGGTTCTGCTTTGTTTGTTGTTTGTTTTGTTCATTATTGTTCTGTAATGGGTGAGATCATATGGTATTTGTCTTTCACTGACTGGCTTATTTAAATTTCCATGTTTTAAATTTCCTTTTGTGTGATTTTGTCTATGTCCTTATATACAGAAACTTTTATGGCACCAAACGTAAAATCTTTCATTTTTCCATGATAACACAGACACTGTGACCAAAGAAACATGAGCACTAGCTCAGTATGCATCTTTTTAAAATAAAATATGTACCAATCAAATACAAATATGGCATATAATGTATTTCAACAGAGGTTAAAATCCATATTCTGTTTAAAAGAGGAAAAAAAGAAAGAGAGAGAGAACAAAGAAAGAAAGAGAGAAGACATGGAGGGAAGAAGGAAGGAAGGAAGGAAGGAGGAAACGGAGGGAGGAAGGAAGGGAAAGGAAAGGAAATGGAAAGGAAGGGAAGGGAAGGAAAAGGAGGCAGAGAGGGAGGGAGGGAAGGAAGGAAGGAGGGAGGGAAAAACATGCAAGCTTAGAATACATTACATTGAAAACAGACTCGAATAAAAGATAAGACTCCAATAACACTGAAAAGACACAGAGAATTGAATCCGTTATAAATGATTTATGCTCCAGGATCATGAGGTTAAAAAGGCAAAAGCTTTAATGCTCACTCATGCAAGAATGTCAAGTCACTGGTCTAGATAAAGAATTTGACAGTAATAAGATTTTAAAAGCGGATATTTTCTGGTAGCGCTGTCTGCCATAATAAATAGAGGTCATAAAGCTTTGGTCTAAACATATTCAGGAGGGATTAATACCGCAAGCAGATCATTCATCTGAACTTTGAGAATGTACTTATAGGCCAATTTAATAAATGGATAATGACATAAAGACTATCTGTGAGTCTCAGGAAAACGCATGCTTCTTCCAAGACTTTCTTCTTTTATTTCACTATAATTCTTCTAATGAATAATTTTTTACTGAAAATTTGAACAAAACCATGCCTCTTTTAGAGTGAAACATATAAATCACTTATATTAACTACAATAAAAAGTCACTACCGCAAATGTTAATTCCTGCATTCCTGAAAAGTTGCTGAGAAAAGTGAACTATATAATGAAAATGCATTTATTTTTAAGAAAGATAACTGTGCCCTTGCAGAATAGTAGCTCAGTTAGAATACCATCCTCGTACACTAAAGTTGCAGGTTCAATCCCCTCAGCACACATACAAGAATCATCCAATGACTACGTAAACAAGTGGAAAAACAAATAGATGTCTCTCTCTCTCCTTCTCTCTCTCTCCCCCTCCCTCCCATTCTTTACTTTTCTCTCTCTCTAAAGTCATTGTAAAAGAAAAAGAAAACCATCTTTGAATTTGAGTAAATTATTCACTTTTTTTTTTTTTAATGCATTCACCCTGGCCAGTGGCACAGTGGATAAGGCATAGGTCTGCAAACACAAAGGTTGCCGGTTCAATTCCCATTCATGGCACATAATCAGGTTGCAAGCCAGGTCTCCAGCCAGGTCCATAGCTGGAGGTAGGTGAAAGGCAGCCATACATTGATGTCTCTCTCCCTCTCTGCCTCTCTCCCCTCCACTCTTTCTAAAAATAATAAGTAAAATATTTTTTTAATGCATTCATCTTCTAAGAGTTTACCTTCACAGAGACTAGTTTTCTATCATATTTGATAAATAATTATATTTTAAAACAATAAAGTACAACATGTCAACTTAAAGACAAGTCAAGTTGTTTCAAGTCTGTGGGTTAATGATTAATTGAAATTATTTGAATCTGTCTGTAACACATAGTGCAAATATCTGGCATTCATTTAGTACAAAAACAAACTTGCTTATGGCCCCTGAAGAAGATTAGGGCCTTTTCATTTCTTGGTCCCTCTTTCGTAACATATTTCTACTCTGAGCAACTAACACCTGGCCCTTGGGAATGGGGCTTAGATTACTAGCACTCACATTACTATTTCTGTAAGCAATAAACTATCCAAATCCACCTGGATGCAATTTCTTAACAGCTGAACTTTTGTAGGTGCTAAGCTAAAGTAGCATCTACAACCACACTGGTGCTTAGAAATTACGTGACTGCTTTATTTTATAAAATTTCCATCCACTTGGGTATTTCTGATGTTTCCTCATTATTTAATTCAGGTTATTACTTTTTAGTAGAAATAAAATAAAAGTAATATTATGTCATGCTCAGAGTACCATAGTAGAAGGCACATAATGTTGACTGATACCAGTGATATTGTGATTAATTGGTCAGATGGTGTCTGATAAGTTTTACCACTCTGAGGTTATGTCCTTTTCAGTATTATAATTATTAAATAATTTGTATGGATAAGTTTTGAATGTTTGCAAATATTCTGTTTCTTACCAGTTTTGAGAGCCATTGAATATTCTCACCTGAATTTATTATTACTTCAATGACAGGCATTGTTTATAGTTAGAGATAAAGAACAGGGGTACTGAGATTTGCTTCAAAATTTAAAACAGTAGGAAGTTGGTAGAGTTAAACACAGAACAAAATGAGCCATCATCACTGATGAAAAATATATACATGGGGTTCATTGTATTATTTTACATACTTTAGTATGTGTTTGAAAAATTCCTTAATAAAATAACTTCAAACCAACAGCAAAAGCTCTGACAAACTTAAACGACAAAATCTCTTTTTTTTTTTTTAGTTTTAATGGCATTTAATTGGGAAAGTTATTCAAAAAGGTACATATGTGTTTAGCATTTAGTCACAATAACTAGAGTAAAAAATGAAAAAATAGTAAGATTTCACTGTAATAGTAAGCAATTTTATTTCATATAAGTAATTTGCTTTATTTCTATTTTTTATTTCTTATTCCCAAATTCTTCTCATCAAGTCAATGCTAATGATATCAACTTGTATTTAATGCTTTAGATTTTTCTTTCAGGCATAGTTTAAATAAGCACTCAAATTCTGGTTCATATAGGATGCAAAAATTTTTTTCCTGATCACAAAAAACCATATACCTTTTCAACTGCACTTAGGACCTGACCCCCATCACCAAGCAACTATTTTTCTTCATTTTTCATTACTAATTCCTTCCTTCATTTCTTCCTTCCTTCCTCCTTTCCCTCCCTCCTCCCTCCCTCCCTCTCTCCCTTCTCTGTGTGCCTCTCTCTTTCTCTCACTTCTGTGACATCTAAAACACAAACATGGCCCCATTTGCAAGTGTCTCAGGTGCCCTCAGGCATGCTCTGTATTCCATCTCCTTGTGTCCCTGTCTTACAGACTGTGCTATGACACACCCACCAGGTTTCCCTACAGCTGCCACCCATGGGAGCCCACTCAGCCCTCTCACATCTCATTTGCACTCCTTACCAGTCAGGTTGTGATGAAACAGTTCCTTCTGTCTGTCCGTGGTTACAAGGTTTCTCTCTAGCTGGTGTTCAGTTGGTTATTCCAGATGATTTCTCCACATTGAAGTTGTAATTTGAGATTGGTCCTGGGAGGAATTTATTGTAGCTTCCACTTAATCCTCCACCATATTAGATCTCTATTCCTTATCTTGTTTATTTAAAGGATCTTTTCATTGGACATAAAATTCTGAATTGACAATTTTTTTCTTCCAGTTCCTTAAAAATGTTGCCTGTCATGCTTTAGTCCTATGTTGTGATGAGAATTTAGTACTTGGCCCCAGAATCCCTGTTAGGAGGGAAACAAACTTTGTTTAGGAAAACTGGTAGCAAGCAGTGAAACCAAGGAAAAAGAAAGCTAGCAGCTCTGCTGCATTGAAAATAAACAGAATATTAGGATTTAAGGACATGAGAGAAAAATGAGAAGGAGCAGGAAGAAAAAAGTGCAGGGACAGAAACATGATAGGGAACAAAGTTCTGAGAAGACAGACTTTATTTATTTATTTTTTCCGCTGTTGCAAATGCTCTTCTATCACTGCCCCATGTGTCCCTGTGTTACAGGCTGTGCTATGACACACCCACCAGGTTTCCTATAGTGACAAAAAGACACCATTCGTTTAACACTATATATATATTGTGTTTCTGGTATATATATATATATACCAGAAAAGTACCCTAATCTCTAATTAGCTCAAATTAGATTTGTTAAATGTTCAAGTTTATTGTTGAATGATAGGGAACTTTGCTTGGCCAACCCCTCTAGAAACAAATGATTCTATTTGAGTTGCTTGAAACCAAAAGAAAACAATTACATGTCCTAAAACAAGATGGTATAAAGAAGTATTGGGAATATTAAAAAATTGCTATCTATGATTCATTCTTTTTAAGCAGCAGTATAATGTGAATCAACTTATATGCTTATCTTTCTAAAACTCCCATTTTATAACCACTTTGTAGTAAAAATATTCACTTGGGATTTCCAATTAACAAGAATAAATCCTAACATCTTGAAATGATTTAAGATAGAGTTTTCAGTTATTTCATTATATTAAATAATTACTGAAAGGTGATCACAATTTGATCATTGATTATTTAATAAGAACATATTAATGTAAATTTTGTTAATGCAGTCATATGAAGAGAATGTAAACATTTGTTAGACTAAAAGCCTGTTCATTAAATACTTATCTCTTTATAAAACAGTATAATATTAAATCAATATAAGAAAATATTATTGAACTATGATTGAGATATATTTGCAAAGTAATAGCAGAAGCCCACTTGAAGTTAGTTAAAAAGTTCCTTCCTGACATACAGGACACAAATACTAAATTTGTTACCTAACTGAAAAAAAATTAAAACTTGGTGAGTGTGAATAAGAACACCATATGATTTAATGAGCATGGATAGTAAGTAGTGCAAAACTACAGAAAATGTTGGCTTAGAGTCTTCTAAACTTTAAGGTTATGGAAATTTCTGTCATAATTCTGAGGCCTGTATTTTAAACTATTTTGTTAAATATATTTTTCCTTTTTGGAGGGCAGGCTCTCCTGAATCTGTTTTCTTACTTTTCCCTGCAATTAAATTAAACATAAATATTATGTAGTGTAATCACACACAAAAAAAACTCAATAACTCAAAAGGTCTAAGAAATTAACACCAAAATGAAATTAACACCTATATACATATTTCAGACATTCAGTTTGAGTTTGAATGAGATTTATTTTACTTCTTTTTCATTTTTTAAATAATATTTTTGTGTATGGGCTACTTTAAGTACTAAAAATGTAAAACATATTAGGAGATACCTTCTATTTCACAAATTTTTCTCCTTTGGCTTTGTGTGTGTGTGTGTGTGTGTGTGTTATCATGCCTCCCAATTACTTTACACCATAGTCCATGAAGAATCAGGCAGCCTATGAAACATCTTCACAAAAAAATCATCCAACATCAGCCTATCCCAAAGCATCTGGTTTGGGAGAATTGAACACATAGCCTAAGCATCTCTACACATCTGTATGAAGTAGGGTGAAGTTAATTTTATTTGTTTGTTTCCTTTGTACAGTCTAGAAAATGAAAGCTGATGCATTTGAGGCCTACAATAATGGAAACAAATATTCCAAAAGCTTTCATATGCAAAATATTTTAATTGCAGAAGACTTGAAATAAATCTTGGCTCACCTGCATTGACATTTCTCTTCTTGGGGCTTTGCTTCATTTTTCACAAAGTCTGTACTATTAGTACTTTGTCAAATTTTGCATAAGAATTTTTTTCTCTTGATCTCCTAACAGTAGACAAATGAAGAAACCCAGCTAGGATAAAATTAAATTTCATAATTAGTTTTAGATTATAGCCATGTTCTTAGAAATTGTACATAATAACTAATAAATCAGCAAATCAAGTCTACTCCATTTTGAAGCAGTGGGCTTTTAAGATTGTTAGGATATTGTGGTGGTACTATAACACCCAAGAAATATACAACTTAATGCATATAATATTTCTTCCTGCAAAAAATTATCATTATGATAGCATCAATTGCCATGAACGTAAATGATGGTGATTTCTAATATTTATGTTTCCCTTCTATTTGAGAGAGTTAAAATAATGTAACTTTTCAAGTCTTTTTTAATAATAATTTATAATTGGATGATGAGATCTATTTTGGCCAATATAAGGTAAGCTGAAATTATGTGTACAATATAAAGGCTTCACGCATTAAAAATAAAATAACGTATTTGATCCTATCTCTTTTTCACCATGAAAAGAGTCACCAGAGGGGATTCTAGGGATTTAGGGGTTGACAAAGGCACAAGATGAAAGGTACCACAGTCCCTGGGATTCCTTGCATAATACTGAAAAATAAGTAAATAAATTGTGTGTGTGTGTGTGTGTGTGTGTGTGTGGTCTGTCCTGGAAGTATTGGCCACACAAACTTTTAATTATATTGATATTGGCTCAACACTTTCAGGACAGACCACACATGTTATTGATTATGCTGTTACAATTGCCCCAATTATTCCCCTTTTGCCCCCACCACCTGGTACTGCCCTTCTCTCCAGCAATCCCCCAATTAGTTCATGCCCATGGATTATGTGTATAAGTCCTTTGGCTTCCCCCTATCTATCTTGTCCCTACTAATTATGCTTCTTAATCCCTGCATCTTTTTTCCCCAATTCCTCCTTCCCTCTCCCAGCTGATAACGCTCAAAATTATCTACATACCTATGATTCTGTTCCTGTTCTAGTTGTTTGCTTAGTTTTTTTCCGCTTTTCTTTTTTTTAGATTCAGTTATTAATAATTGTGTTCATTGTCATTTTAATGTTCATAGTTTTTATCTTCTTTTTCTTAAATAAGGCCCTTTAACATTTCACATAATAAGCGCTTGGTGATGAACTCCTTTAGCTTTACCTTGGTGGGGAAGCCTTTTATCTTCCCTTCCAGTCTAAATGATAGCTTTTCTAGATAATGTAAGCTAGGTTATAAGTCCTAGTCTTTCATCACTTTGATACTTCTTGCCAGTCCCTTCTAGCTTGCAAAGTTTCTTTTGAGAAATCAGCTGATAGTCTTACCCTTTGTAGGTAACTCACTTCTCTTCTCTCACTGCTTTTAAGATTCTCTCTTTAACCTTTGACATTTTAATTATGATGTGTGGTCCCCTTTGGGTCCAACTTGTTTAGGACTCTGTGCTTTCTGGACTTGTAAGTCTATCTCCTTTTCCAAATTAGGGAAGTTTTCTTTCATTATATTTTCAAAGAAGTTTACAATTTCTTGCTGTTCTTCTCCTTCTTCTGACACCCCTATGATTTGGATATTGGTACATTTTAAATTGTCCCAGAGGTTCTTAGGTCTCTCCTCGTTGTTTTGCATTCTTGTTTCTTCTTTCTGTTCTGATTGTTTATTTCTTCCTTTTGTTCCAAATCATTGATTTGAAATTGGTTACCTTTCCTTACTGTTGGTTCCCTGTATATTTTTATTTCACTTTGTGTAACTTTCATCTCTTCATGTTTTTTTTTATACTCTTATGAGTTCTCTGAGCAGCCTCATCACCAGTATTTCAAACTCTGAATATAATAGGTTGTCTATTTCTCTTTCATTTAATTCTTTTTGGGGGGTCTTATTATTATTATTATTTAATTTGGACCATATTTCTTTATATCCTCAATTCAGCAACCTCCCTGTGTTTGTTCCTGCTAATTTGGTAAAACAGATTTTACGCCCTGTTTTAGTAGTGCTGCCCAGGTAACAAAAGCACCTGTATGTTGTGTTGGGTGGAGTCTTATGTAATTGTGAAGGTGGGGCCACCTGCTTCACTGCTTTGTGACTGTGTGTGGTGGGGGGCTGGGAGAGGGGACAATGCCACTGCCTGGCTCCTGGTGATTTGCCTGGCAAATCCATTTCCAGTCACTTCACCCATTTCCCATATGCGATTGGCACCCTTCTAGGGCTGCCCTGGGTTTGCCTAAGTTCTACGCCCTTGCAGGCCCTTTTTAAACAGTGAAAATCCAGCAGTTTCTTCCACTGCCTCACCCCTACTGGATTTTATGTCAGGAGGTAATGAGGGTTTATCTTCCTAGTGCTGGAAACCTGTGCTGTTCAGTAAGGCCTGGGGCTGGGATTGCTTGCTCCCAGAGTATCCCTCACAATTTTTACCCAACACACAGGAATGTGAGACCATTCATGCTGTCACTGTGGCCACCTGTCCCCACCAAGCCACACTGCCTCTTTGCCTGATCTCCGTGACTCATCTGCTCCTACCCAACTGAATGAATGTGGCTTCTTTAAGTTCTTTGTGGTCAGGCTTCCATATAGCTCAATTTTCTGATCATTCTGGCTGTTATTTATTTTTGAGACCTGGTTGTAATTATTTCTGTGGTACACGAACAGGTAACAAATATCTCCCTATGCCTCCTTCTTGACCGGAAATCCTAGCATGGTGGCACACTGAAAGCTTTTCCTCTAGGATCAGGACCAACACAAGGATTTCCGCTCTCACTGCTCTTACTCAACATGGCACTGGAAGCCCTAGCCAGACCTATCAGATGAAAGAGAGAAATCAAAGGCATCTAAATTGGGAATCAAGAAGTAAAAGGGTCATATTGGCAGATGGCAAGGTTCTTTACAGAGAAAACCCTAAAGACTCTGCCAAAAATACTATTAGAAACAATAAATAAATATACTAAAACTGCAGAATACAAAATCAATGTATAAAAATCATTGCAGTTGCAAATACTAAAAATTAAATTTCAGAAATAGAAATGGAAGAAAAAATGATTCCTTTTTCAATTTCAACAAAAAATTTTAAAAATACCTAGGAATAAATTTAACAAAAAGTGTGAAGGACTTATACAACGAAAACTAAAGTAGATTGACAAATCAAGAAATGGATAGATATTTCATGCTCTTGGACTGGAAGAATCAATATAATTAAAGTGACCATATTACCCAAAGCAATATATGGATTTAATACAATCCCCATCAAAAATCTCCAATAGCATTTTGTTGTTGTTGTTGTTGTTTTTGTTTATTTTTAAATATTTTATTATTTTTCGAGAGAGGGAAAGGAGAAAGGTAGAGAGAAAGAGGCATCAATGTATGGTTGCCTTTCACCTTCCTCCAGCTACAGACCTGGTTGAAGGCCTGGCTTGCTACCTGGTTATATGCCCTGGCTGGGAATGGAACCAGCAAACTTTGGGTTTGCAGGCTGGCACCTTATCCACTGTGCCACAAGCCAGGGTTGTCCAATAGCATTTTTTAAAGGAATAGAACAAAAAATCATCAAATCTATATGGAACCATTATCTAATAGCCTATTACTTTCAGATATTTCTTTGCCTTTAGTAATAACTTTGAAACAAAAATTATAATACTTACAAATTTAAGAAATCATTGGTTTCAAGAAGAAATGTTTTACAATATACACTTACAGTAATACTATTAACACTTCCAAAAATGCTTGAAGGTGTATTACATGCCCAGATATAAGCATCTCTTGAATACATTTACTATAAAATATTTCAAAAGGACTTTCAGTGAATTTTCCATTTTATAGTATGACTCATCAATTGGCAATAGTTCACTGTTGTTCGCTATAAGCAAATATGGTGGCAAGGGGTTTTCTGAACTACAGCACTATATAATTACCAGAGTTTATAGTTTTATTTTTATATAATAGTATGAAGTTAATTCATGTACCATCACTCCACCAAGTTTAAATTTTGCTTCTCTTACATTAACTGTGCAAACTTTTCCTAGTTTTGTGTTTTAAGATTTTAAAACTATGGCAAGGATTGATTTTTTTGGAATGTGAAAGTTAGGATGGGAAATAAGAATTCATTTGTGCAGCATTTTCTGGGGTTGAAGGGCTGGGAAATTTCATCCCTGCTCTAAAATCAGTCCAATGGTACTTTCCAGGAGACACAAAGCTTCTTCCTCACATTCTGAAACACTGTGCTTCCATGAAACAGTGAATAGTATAAAGATGTCCCTTTGCATCATGGATTTGGTAATCTTGCAAAAAATAAATTAGCATTTAAAGGCATTAGTGACTAATTCCATGCAAGCAAGTGGAAAATAAAGTGTTTACACCATTATTCCAATAGGCTTCCCTTCATTGTTCCAAATGGTCTGCGTTAAATTCTTCGCAGCATCCGAAAACCCTTAGAATTCATCTAAGGAAAATGGTTCTTTTCTCTTGAATAAAAAATGGAAATTGAATTCATGACCATTAACTACGGTGATCAAGTAAGGTCTAGACAAAGAATGTGTTCCTTTTGTAGAAAGATATCGTTTTACATTATTAAATAAATGGAGCATGTAATGTTTAAGAAGTTCTTGTGAAATTTTTCTACTCAAATAAGTTGCTGGCTTACTACTGAATGCTTGTACTAAAAAACTGACATAAATGCAGTTACATATTTAGGATTAGATATCATTATTGCCCATAATATCTGCTGTAAGATGAGTTATAAAAATGGTGTGCAATGATTTCTTCTTTTGAAGCAGTTGACCAGATTGGAACAAAAGGTATCCAATTACCATGAATATAATAAAAAGATTAAAGTATATAACAAAGCACTACAATCAGTATACCAGCATCTTCATGCAATATAGTATCATTTAATAATGTAGAAGAGCAGCATTGATAATCATTAGACTAGTATCTGGGTACTTTGGTGTGCTGAATTCATCAGTTTATTACTTTAAAAATAAAGAAAAGAGCCCTGGCTGGTGTGGCTCAGGGTATTGGCACCAGGCTATGAACCTAAAGGTCGCTAGTTCGATTCCCCAGCCAGGGCACATAACCAGGTTGCAAGCCAGGTCTCCAGCCAGGTCCCCAGCTGGAGGCAGGTGAAAGGCAACCATACATTGATGTTTTTCTCCATGTCCTCCTCCCTCCCTGCCCTTCTCTCTAAAAATAAAGAAAAGAAAAAGAGTAAAGAAAAAATCAGGTTTAACTTGAATATACCCTTCAGCCAAAATCTAAGAAAAATGGCAGCATGAACTATAGTTGCAGCTTATGTTTTTGTAAATAAATAGTATTTTGTGGTAAGTTATTATTGCAAATAACCTTGCCAGACTTAACTGTTACACCGTATTATAAAGTATTAATGATACAAACAAGAATTCCATATTTTAAACCTAACATGGTTTGTGGCTCTCTTCAGAAGTTTACCCTGCCCTCTTCAAGTCCTGGAGAACCTATTTATTAGGCCTCAGTAATATTGGAATTAACCAGTAATTTGGGAGAAAATATTGCATCCCAAAAACATGCTAGTCATAACACATTTGTTTACTTTCCAATTTTACTAATGTCTAGTAATTTTACATGTCTAAAAGGTACCCTCGTCTTTATTATAAAAAAATGAAATATTGTTATAATTCTTGAATCTAAATTTGGATTTTAGCCATTTCATCATTGTCTATTATTCAAATAGATCCACTTTAGCTTTTTGTGCAACATGTTATATGTGTGGGTAGTGCATGTTTCACAAGCGGTTGCCACTTAACTAACACATACTTTAGCTCCTTTGGATATTTTTAAAATTACTTTTAAATTTTTGTTGTATCAATTTCACAAATATCTGGCAACACCAAGTGATCCCCATCATTCCTTTTATCTCATTTATAATGCCCTTCAGCTTCTCTTCCAAAGCTTCTGATAACTAAAAACTTACACGCCATATGTTGGTCTCCACCTCCCAACTCTGATACATGAACCTGAATGTAAATGAGGCATTGCTGTGGTCAATGAGCAATAGATACATTATGTTCTTCTGAACATTAGAAAACATTTTGAACACTAGAAACTATTATTTGAGCAGGTCATAAACATTATAAAAATAGCTGCCATTTATTGAGAATTTGTTGAATGCCTGACACTTGGCTAAGCCTTATAATACATCATCTTATTTAACATTCACAGTAATTGTATTAGGTATTATTAATGTGTCATGTTATATATGAGAAAAATATGGCTCTAAAAGAGTCAATAGCATGCTCAAACTCATTCAAAACAGAAATGGAGGATAAGTTTAACTCATTTGATTTTAATCTAGACCCTACACTCTTAATCATGAGCATATGTTGTCTCCTTCATAATTCTGACTCTGTTAACATTACAGTGCAATCCTGCCTAATAGGTTGCTCTATTTCCCATCCTAATAGAGTGTTGGTTAGATATCCAACAATTCTCTCAGACATCCATGTTTACATTTTAATCCTACCAGTTAACTGAATGTGGTCTAGAATAAATGTAAATTATAATGAATATGTGTGCACAATTCTCTTAAACAATTAGAAATATTCCAGCTGGGGCACTAGTTGACAAGAGCATATTAATAAAGCCAGATCTACTTAGTGAATTTTGTACAGATATTTATTTATTATTTTTAGAGAGAGGAGAAGGGAGAGAGGCAAAGAGGAAGAGAGACATCAATGTATGGTTTCCTTTCATCTGCCTCCAGCTACAGACCTGACTGGAGACCTGCCTGGTTATGTGCCATGGCTGGGAATCAAACCAGCAACCTTTGGGTTCTTGGGCCAGCACCTTATCCACTGTGCCACCAGCCAGAGCTGTATTTAGTGAATTTTAATAATAAATGATTCAACACATTATATTCTACAGCTTAAAAACATAACTTTTTAAAATTTTAAATACACTACATGTTGGTAGGATACAATTAATATTTTTAAATATTTAATTCAACATCTTTACAGATTTAATAGTTAAAAACTATCTCATTTATTTCCTTTTGAATCCATCCTAAAATTTTAACATTACCTGACTAAAACCTGTTTTTATTTCCTAGAATAAAGATAAACAAAACTATGATAATAACCTACAATAAGATAAATAATGATATATAAATGAAAAGTTATTATATATGTTCACACTTATATTACTTGGATAATGGGATTGAACCTAATCATAGTATTTTTTAAAATTTTACTGAAAAATACAACAAACAGAGAAAATAAATTATTGTGAGGTGAAATCTTCTGTAACTACCAAACAAATTTAAAAAGAAAAGAAAACAGAATCGAGAGGCTTCACATGCCTCTTCCTTATTATAGTTTTCCCTCTCCTCCCAGGTAGTCATTAATCTAATTGTTGTGGCACTTACTTTTGTATTTTTCTTCATTGTTTTAGAAGTATCTAAACAAAGGTTAGATTTTTTAATGTGATCAAACTGCATACATTTTGCTGTGTCTTTCATTTAGCGCCTTAGGATCCTTCCAGGTTTTGCTTATTTATTTCACTTTCATGACTGTATAGTTTTCCAAAATATCATATGCCATGATCTTAATGCATTCTATGAATATTTGGATTGTTTCCAGTTTTGATATAATAGGAACTATCATTCCTTGTCCTTGTTTACGATACTCATAAGTTTCTATTCCTATGGAATATATAGTGAAGCTTGGGATTGTTGTGAATATTGATAGTGAAAAACAAAACTTCATTATTTACCATACAGACATAGAATGGTGGATGGATAGATGTGTAAAGAAAATATTATATATACATTCCATTCATTAAAAAATACGAAAATCCTGCCATATGTAGCAACATTATATATAAGTCAGTGAGAGAAAGACAAATACTGTATAAGTTCACTTATATGTGGAATCTACAAAAACTGAGTTCATAGTTAGAACATATTGGCGGTGTCCAGTTAGGAGGATGGTGAGGGGTGGAGAAAATGTAAAAATTCTCAGTTATAAAATAAATAAATCCTGGGGATGTATAGTATAGCATGGTGACTATAGTTAATAATACTATATTTGAAAGTTGCTAAGAGGAGATCTTAAAAGTCATCATTACAAAAATAGTATGTTGATGTGTTAACTGGAGTTATTGTGGTGATTATACAAGGACAAGTCTAATTCCTTCACAGACTGTTTCCTTTCTATATTTAAGGTAATATAGTCCTTAAATTATCATCTTATGAAAGATACTAATAACAAAATATTTATGTGGATTTTATTTATAAATTTTATTTTATTACTGAGGTTTTAAGTTACAGGATATTAATTTTTTCTAGACTGAATTATAATTATATTCTTGGATTACATAATTAAATATACTACCTGTTTTAATTTTTTTAAGCATAGGTGATTAAAGTTTTATAGAAATATGTAATTTTTAAATTAGATTAATTATCATAATCAAATATTTCATAAGTAATTAGCAGAAAAAGAGAGGTCTATACTACAGCATTTAGTATATTATTTCATAGGAGATACAACATTTGATTATTTATAGAAATAGCAAGAAATATTGCTTTTCCAAAATTCTTGGCATCTGTTGGGAGAAGCACCAGCCTTCGTGTGTAAATAAGTATTTTGGGGTAAAATCAACCATGACTCTATGTTGGTGGCAGTACTGAAAAAACCTTGGTTTCAGAAACAAGATCTTGAATTTTTAAAAAATACAGTGATTTTTTTACATATCAATTACATATATGCTATAAACTTTCTCAATAATAAATACTTTATATGAATACATCATCTTACTAACTTTTCACAACAGCTCTAATAGTTATCATTTATCCCATTTTACAGTGAAAAAAAAAACAAAGACAAAGCATAAATAAGTTGGCCTAGTAAAGATTACGATCTGGAAGTCAACTCAAGCTATTCTGAATCCCAGGTTCTTGTTCTTAGCCATTTCACCACCCTAAAATGGTATTGTCTACCTCTATAAAGAGAGAGAAAAAAAACATGTAGCTGAATTTCAGATACAGTAACTAGCATAGGTCCAAACAATGAATCTTAAAAATCAGTAAATTTCATTTGGAAAATACAGAAAGGTTTTAATTAAAATATTTATAATCATATGATATCTAGAAAAAAATATGAGGCCTATCTTCAGCAATACAGGTTTTACTTTACATTTATTCATAGCACTTAACATCTTGCAAAATTCTACAGTTAACATTTTATTAATTCTAGTGTGTTTTTCACTCCAAGTAAAATGAAAGCTCTATGAGAACTTACATATTTTTCTGCTCACTGCTATATCTTCCTCAGCACTGAGAAAAGTACCTAGTAAATATGTCTAGGATAAATAAAAGTTTAATGTTTTATCTAAATTGCTTTATAGGTTTTGTTTTTTAAATTATTACAATTATAATTTTTTAAAATCTCTTAAAACTTGTATCTTCTCCTAAAAGTAATAAATCCAGTGAGAAGGTGATGATGAATAGTGGATTTTTTTTATATCTTTAATTACATACTCATAGAGGTATAAAACTTTACCCCAAGTGAATTTTTTTATCAGTATCACTTCAATTAAATTAATAAAAAAGTTTATACCCGGTGAGATTTTACTGATGTTCTATAAATCACATATGGTATATGTTTCATCATTCCAGCCATTCATAAGATCATACACAATGCACCTCTGACATTTTAATTATCTTATCAATATTTTTCACAACATTTTTAAAGAAACACCCTTTTTAATATTTAGCTTGAATTTTTATTTTCTCTCAATCTTTAGGCAAATTTCATGCCATTGTATCAGAAAATCTTAAAATAAGCAAAATTCAAATGTCAAAAGAGAACTTGCTGCTTCTTTTCATGAACAGGTGGATGTAGTTTGCTCACAAGTTAACTCATGTTTGACCCTTGCATTAGCTTTTGTATAAAATTGCCAGTCAATAATGTGTTAAATTGATACTTTTTGTCTAAGGTGAAGGGTGTACTAAATTAGTTTCTTTTAAAACAATTCATTTTTTGGCATTTTTGTAAAAGAAAACCAAATAGAAAACAGACAACAAAAAAGAAAAGAAACAAAATGAGCCAACAAATGATAATTTAAGTGCCATTAAAATTTAATTTTAAGAGAGCTTCCATTTACATTTCTGCTTTGTATAATGAGTGCTATGTCAAATTCACTTAAATCATGACATTAATTTATGGAGTTTGACAAATATAGCCAGAAAGTTTTACAGTTCCTGAAAGCATATTTAAAAAATGGTTTAGTATATAGAAGAAGTTGTCATACAGTCACTACATTTGTTACTGTCTGCATCTAAAATAAATTAACATTTTATGTCTTACAATATAATTATATAAACAGAAAAATTACAGTATTCATTTTTTTAATGTCACCAAGGAGCATGAGAAGCACCAGGATTTATCACACAAAAATACTAATGAACCATACATTAATATTAATGGGTCCTTTGGGAATGGAAGCAGATCATTAAAAGCTCACAAAACTTTTCCCCTTTCTTAACTTCAAACACAAAATTAAAAGGTTGTTTTTTAATGCATACTAAATACAAGTTAAAAAATATTTTATATTTTGTCTTCTCATAAGTCAGATGTTCATTTTTGCAGAAAAAGAATTAGTCACTTAGAGGGAATTAATTTTTTTGTTTTATTTCAATGAGTTGTGAATTCTACTCTTCCTTGACTTCATCCAATAAAGAAGCAGAAAGTATGACTTGCAACACAAATTTTATTCGACATAAGAAAAAATGAAGATCTGAACCAATTCGGACAATATCCCACTAGGTTAAGGAGGAGATGAAATGTAGATTTATAGTGTTCTAAATCACTAATATGAACATTAGCAGAACTAACTTTAAATCCATATCAAAGATTGTGCTAAGTAGAAAATATATTTTCATTCAAAAAGTTTCATTTAGTAGTATTTTAATCAAATCAAATCCCTTCATAATGCATATTTTATGTCTAGATATATTTACATAGAACCAGCCAAATGAAAGATGACAACCAGAAAACAAAACAAACAAAAAAGGAATAAATGTGAAGATAAGTACAATTATCAAATCCAACAAAATATTTTCATAGAAGAGCAAACTAAAATCCAGGAAATTAAATGCTTTCCCAAATGGTTTATGTCTACTTATTTTAGTCCCACCCTAGGACTCAGAATACTCAAAACAAAATTAAATCATTTTTAAAATTCTAATACATGAAGTAAAAATTTAACATAAAAATCTGACATATAAGTGTTTAAAACTGTATCTATATCAGTCCAATAAAATGTTAAAGCCCCTTTGTTCTTCCTTACAAGAAATGATTTTGAACTGTTTAGGAATTTTACAAGACAGTGTTTAAACACAAATATTGTTAAAAATTAAATTATATAAAGTTGTAATTAAATGTTATATTAAAGCCAAATAATAAGTAATTAAAATATATTACTTACTATTTATTTTACTACCTACTGCTATTATCTGGGGCTTTGAGATTATTATATCTTACTTGTCTTTATGGTGGAAATGCTACACAATGTTATACTATGACACAGCTCTTCCAATTCTGTATTAACTGTATCATGTGGGTAGCCAAAAATTGGCCATAATGGGAGTATTTTTTATGAAAATCAATACACTATAAATCAGGGCTTGATTCAGTATTTTATTGTATGTCTATATGAATAAAATGATGAAAAATGTCTAAATATTTCAGGTTAGAGTTAATGTGTGTCTGTCTACAGTTGTTACCTCATGATTTATACAAAAATGAAGGAATATCCTTCCATTTCAAGAATTATTAGTCAATTCAGCCAAGAAATGGTTCATGCCAATTACAAACAAGGAAAGTTCCAACATACATATTTATCATCTTTCTTTTATTGTATTCATTAGTGTTAAAAATACCAACCCACATGCATGTTGAAACTATATTCATTTGTCAATTAAAACCACAGTTAGGCCAGAAATATATGAGTTGGCAAAAATCAAGTAAAGCATTTTATAAGAATAAATTCACTGTGTGATTTAAAATAAGTATTACTTATTTTATATTAAATTGTGTACTACATATATTTTATATTAATACTAATATTAATACTGAACTGTAGCAGGTATATTTTTGCATACATTTTCCCAATTATGATTATTACCATTTTCAGCTTAATATTTTCTGTATCTATATCTATAATCTTATCCATATATATATCTTCTTAAAATGGGACTCAAGCAATGAACTTTGCTTCCCAAAATAATTTTAAAGCCCCTTCAAATCATTTTAAGTTTATAAAGCATATGATTTTTGTTCTATATTGTTAATGTTGTATAATGACCTTCTTCTCTAAAGATATATATAAGTTGCCACCATACATTGTATTTCTTTAGTAAAAACTGAAAATAAACTGTATATTACTTTGTCTTTCTTATTCTTCAGGGTTATAACTCAGCCATTTCATTCATCTATTGGTGTTTGTATTACATCCCCATTGTCTTCCATTCACTTCCCTTCCCACTGCTTCAGATTTTTCTTCATTATTACCGTAATTTATTTTTCAAAAACATAAATACAATTGTGTAGATTCTTCCTGACCTTGCCTTTAGAAAAATGATATTTCTTAGCAGGTTAAAAAATTGATATAAACTAAAAAGAAAAAAAAAGTAATTCTAACAATTAAACATGACAGTAAACCAGGGGTTGGCAGAATTTTTCTATAAAGACCTGTTATTAACATTGTAGGTTTTGCAAGCCATACATTTTAATGGCACAACTTCTCAACTCTGCTGTTCTAACATAAAAACAGTCATAAACAAGTTGTAAAAGCAAAAGTGTGGTTCTGTTAAAATACAATTTTATTTAAAAAACAAGCAGTAGACCAGATTTGCCTTGGGTCATAGTTTGTTTGACTCCATTACTAGACCATTGAAATCTGTTCCCAGCATAGTTAACCAGCTTTACTTCAAAGCAATTCTTTCTGAGCATTCTAAGTACAAAGATATAATTAAGAGCCCATTACTTTCTAAATATGCTATATACTTTTAATTTTACTATTCTGTTTTTTCTTTACTTATTTCTGCATCTGTACTTATTCCCTTAAGGATAAAAGAGAAAGATATGTAAACAGATTTTATATGTTCCTCTCTTGGATTCTTGCTTAATGGATAAATAATTTTTTGGAATATATTATATATTTTACATATATTAATTATTTTATAAACTGTCAGTCAGGTTTAGATGTCCAATAGGCAGTTCCATGATTCAGAAATCAATGGAAAAGTCTAAAATAGACTTAAATTCTCTAACATGTAAAAAAAAAAAAAAAAACTTAGAAGTCATCACTCACATTCTTATCACAAAAAAGCTGAACAAACCGAAAATCAATGACTGCTCTCAGACCATCAGAGAACTGAGGTCACAAGGTGAATCACAACCCCAAAATCAGGACAGAAGTTGTTAGGGGCTGAATTGCCTAACATGCTGATGTCCTAATTCCTAGTTCTTCATAATGTAATCTTATTTTCTTTACAGAGTTCAACGAGTTAAAATTAGATCATTAAAGTAGGCCCCAATCGAATCTTGATTTAAAAAAGGAAATTTAGGTACAGAGAAAAATTGACACTAGAGAAGACTATGTGAAGACACAGGGAGAACTCCATCTACAATCATAGGCTTACCTGAAGACACCAGAAGCAAAGAAAGAAGTGTGAAATAAGTTATCCTTCATAATCCTCAGGAGGAACCAAACAAAAAAACATACAGGGTGATAGAGAGATTGAAAAGCAAAATTATACTTAAAGAAATGGAAAAAAATAGTGTCTGCTTAAAAAACAAAATCCATTCCCATTTTAAGAGTGCAAGTCAAGCCCTGGCTGGTGGCTCAGTGAAAAGGCACCAACCTACGAACCCAGAAGTCACTGGTTCAATTCCCAGCCAGGGCACATAACCAGGTTGCAAGCCAGGTCGCCAGCCAGGTCGGTAGCTGGAGGCAGGTGAAAGTTAACCATACATTGATGTTTCTCTCCCTCTCTGTCACCCTCCCTTCCCCTCTCTCTAAAAACAATAATAAATAAAATCTTTTTTAAAAAAGAATGCAAGTCAATTCTGAAGGTCTTGAAGCCTTTAAACAATCTGAAATGTTTCATGCAGGTTCTGAGTTGCAGTTCATTTTATTTCTGCATTATACAAAATAGATTACTAAAAAGCCAGAATTTGAAGGCCTTATATATTGTACCACTTTGGTCTCAGATTTGTCACTGAAAGTAATTGTACAATGTTCTAAACTCTACTGCCAGACTGGTTCTGGAGAATAATGTCTTTTTGAGAATGACAGCTTATGGAAATAGTACATGACAGCAAGTATGGGCTTTTGGAAATATGAGTTGGAGATAATCCTATGTTTCATTGCTTACATGGAGAGTTGCAATTTACTCATTCCCCAGAAAGTTGACAACTATTTGGGAGGACTACCAAATGTTATATAACTGAAAGGCTCTATGTGTAGATTCCTATTTGTATGGAGAACTTTCATACAGATATAAGGAATACAAAAATAGCAATGTTTCAATAATTTAAATCTAATCCAGCTGGTAGGATTGAAGGAAAATAACTAAGTAAAAATAAGATGCTCCTCTCAGTATTGAATTAAAAGAGAAAGAAGTAATAGAGTTTATCACATAGCAGTAAATTTTTCCTGATTTAAAGTGAAAATGTGAAAAATAACTTTTTTGCTATATAATATTGATATAGATTTAATAGCATAATAAATAATGTATGCCAGGTATTTTTTATGTAATGTGAATGGGAACCAAATGAACCAGAATCGGTTCAAGAAAATCGAACATTTGTGTGCCAGATGAAAAATGGGTCTAATAAGAAGCATTCTGGACAGTATTAGACTGAAAATTAATTGTCCATTTTCAGGCTCAGTGGCTCTAGATTTCATTAACCAATCAAAATGAAGGATCTTTAGTCTGAGAAACTCTGAAAGACTGGTTCCAGATTTTTAGGTTTATGATTGGTTCTACAGATGGATCATAGGTTTATAATGCCATACATCTCCATTAACATTGGAAAAATAAGAAAAAATTAGTACATCTTATTAAAAAGTAACTTGACCCTTGGAACCCTCATAAATACATTAAAAGTTCTACCAGTAAGGAAATATGAATATGTAAGTTGTAATTAAATAATGCTGAATTCTTATACTTAAACTGGTAAGAAGGAGCTTAGATTTCCAGATCACAGTAAGTGTTATGTTCATATGTTAAAATGTTAGAATTGTTAGTAGGAGTTGATTTAACATTACATCTGTGTAATGTGATTTGGGAAACATATTGAAACAACTTCAATAGCATGCACTAATGTCAGGGTTTGAAGCTGACTTAAGACCATGTTGCATGGCCATACTGATAGACTAATGCTAACACCAGGTCAAAATGTATGGGCACACTCAGGTTTTTATGAAAATTAATTTCTGAAGTTGTGTTTATCAACTGCCTGGCACAATGTCAAATGAGGACCCAGCTTAGTTCTTAAAGCATAAAGTGCTAATTACGTTTTTCCCAATTTCAATAAAGATGAAAAATATTGGCAGTTGTCAACAGTCTTATGAGGTTTGATCTGTCTTTATGCAGCTTCACATGTTTCAGAGTGTTAAAATAAAACTTTACATATTTATACATTACAACTTTGAATTTGTATACTCCTTTGGTCAATTTAAAGGTATAGCAGTTAGGGTAAACAGGAAAAAATGATGTTAGGTAAAAAGATGTATGGCCCTGGCTGGTGGCTCAGTGGCTAGGTACTGAGCTGGGAACCCAAAGGTTGCAGGTTTGATTCCCCAGTCAGGGCACATAGTCGGGTTGCAAGCCAGGTCTCCAGCCAGGTCTGTAGCTGGAGGCAGGTGAAAGGCAACCATACATTGATGTTTCTCTCCCTTTCTTCCTCACTCCCAGTCCTTCTCTTTGGAAATAATGAATAAGTCTTTTTAAAAATGAATGTTTTTTTAAAATAGTTTTACTTACATGAATATGTGTTCAATAGTCACTAAATATTGAAACAAGTGCAATATTGATACTACTATATAAATTCACTTTTAAGTTTTTAACTTTTAAGAATTCGGGGTCCAATAATTGGAGGTGGCAAGAGATTTCTACTTGGCCCCTCTGTATAAGTTTTCTGGGGCTTTTATAGCAAAGTACCACAAAATGGTGGCTGAAACACCAAATATTTGCCTCACAGTTCTGGAAACTAAAAGCCTAAAATCAAAGTGTCAGCAGAACCATGCTCCCCCTGAAATCTATAAGGAAAGTCTACCTTTCTTTCCCTGGCTTCTAATGATTTACTGGCAATCTTTTGTACTTGTTGGATTATAGAAACATCACTCTAGCTCCCTGCCTTCAAAATGTCTGATCCCTGTGTTTCTATCTTCACATGGAAGTCTTTTCAGAATAACAGCAGTTGTATCAGATTAGGGTTCCACCCTACTCCTTTGGCTTCATCTTTGTGTCTGCACCAAACCTACCTCTAAGAGGTCATATTCTGAGATGTTGGGAGTTAGTGTTTCAATATATATAATTTTGGAGGGAAACAATATAACTCTTAAAATCCTCCCTTAGAAAGAAAGTGAAAAAAAGAGGTAGGAAGGAAGGAAAGAAAAGAGAAGGAAGGAGGAACAGAAGAATAACTCATCACAGTGCTATCCACAATGACAAATTTAGCTACCTCATATTTGTACTGATTCTAAGAAGGATGGATATATAAATAGATAAATGATAGATGATAGATAAATTTAATCTTATGTTATTAACCCAAAGTATATTATTATCTCCAAAATTTTTAAAATAGCATTATCTTTTTTTATTTTTTTCTTCAGTGTGTGGTTGCTTTTCACCTGCCACCAGCCACGGACCTGGCTGCAGACCTGGCTTGCAACCTGGTTATGTGCCCTGGCTGGGGAATCAAACCAGTGACATTTGGGTTCACAGGCTGGTGCCTTATCCACTGTGCTACCAGCCAGGGTGCATTATCTTATTTTGACTGATATTATATAGGGAAATGAGAGGGGCAAAATTTGTGAAGTCCTGTCCTCCTTTATACTAAGGATCAACAAATCCACTGAATAAAAATCATTGTAACTTTGCTGTTTCGCATTAACCAATCAGGAGAAACACAAGACAAAAGAAGAGAAATAGAAAGAATAAGTGCTAAACAACCACAGATATATTCCACCACATACTTGGTGGTGACCTGAGTAGACTTTGTATTTAAAAGGAAGAAAATGAATAAATCAGTTGATGAAGACATAACTTCAGCCCTGAGGGCACACTGGCTACCATAACAATGCTTTCTGAAACATTCTTATGTAATTAATTATTAAATTATTAAATAAGTAAATAAAGGTTGCTACCCTGAGCCATGCTCTGACCTCACAATTTTTTTTCAATTTGTTTTAAAATTGTTTATTTATTATTTCCAGAGAAAGAGGAAGGGAGAGAGGCAAAGAGGAAAAGAAACATCAATATATGGTTGCCTTTCACCTGCCTCCAGATACAGACCTAGCTGGAGACCTGGTTGGAGACCTGGCTGGAGACCTGGTTATGTGCCCTGGCTGGGAATCAAACCAGCGACTTTTGGGTTTGCAGGCTGGTGCCTTATCCACTGAGCCAACAGCCAGCTGACCCCATAAATTTTTAATAACCACACTGAATTAAGATAATACTATTAAAAATCAATAATTACAAAGTGAATTTTTGTGTATAGTGCAAAATTTGCTGAGTAAAACACAATAACCCAAATAATTGCTTCATTAAAAAAAAGGAAAGGATTACAAATTAAAGGAACCAGCTGTCTCTAAATAAAGTTTGAAGATGAGATAGGTTAGACACTGAAATAACAGAAGCATGTTATAAAAGTAATGGCCAAAACTACATGCCAAGGAATAAATGTACTGCTTGACCCTATGATGTAGGCATAATTATATCTAAATCTATAGATGAGGAACCTAAGAAGCAGAAAATGTGAGTAACTTATCTCTCTCTCACAGCTAGCAATTAGGAGATCTAGGATTAAATAATGGGTAATCTAGCACCACTGACCATAATCTGTCCCATTGTGTTATGCTGACTCTGTGGATATCAAAAATCAATTTAATAGGAAATAAATGGAATGCAAAAATAAAGTCAATAAAAATGAAACATTCATTCCTTTAAAAAACAGCAAAAGCAGAAACTTCAGAGTAAATCATGCTCTTCTAATATTAGATTATTGTTATAATTTTAAAGATTGGTTTGTTTTTAAAGAGTGCCTGATGTGAAGTACAAAAAAGGAAGGCAGTAATAGGCAGACACCTGTATTGGGCACAGTCTTCCTCACAAAAGGAAATTCTTACTAAGGGGATTCCTTCTCCCTTATACCTTAGAATATAAAGGAGAGCTAAGGGAATGAAGCATGACTAAATCCTGCATTATTGGCAACATCTGATTGCATAGGGATGCCTCCCTGGATAAAGTGCAATGGAGATCATTAATGACACGGATTTCACAATGCCTTCTGTAGGACATTTTCCTGAAGTCCTCCACCTTAGGGGGCTTAAATCTTGCTGAGTCATGGCTCTTTGGTGTGCTGTTCTTGGTGCTGACTTCATTTCAGACTCCTAGCAACTTAACTGGAAATGTCAGTCTTCTTATTTGACACAATTACCTTTTATTTTCCTTATGACTGAATTAAAAGAAAAGATACTTTTTTCTGGAATACCTGGGGCAGGATGATTTTATTCATAGAACTAACCAAAAATTGTCTTTTAAATGTCTTTCTAACCAATTGCTTGTTAGAGAAAGGGACTATATTAATCATCTAGGGTAGAAAGAATGTTTTAAAATTGTCAGTTATACTAGATATTAATAATTTATTTTATAATAATTTTCCAATTTCAAATTGAAGCAGTAAATATTTAATATTTAAAAACCTAATATTTGTACAGCACATACACAGCAACCTTAGACAGAGCATAAAGGCAAAATATGTAGGATGCTGATCACAAAAAGAACAAAAAGGTAAGGGAAAGGTCAAGCAGAACCACAGCTCCATACAGAATTCTTTCATGTATGTACATATAGTTCTTGACTTATGATAGTTCAACTAATGATTTTTCAACATTACTATGGTGCAAAAGCAATGGGCATTTAGTAGAAACTGTACCTTAAAGTGGGGTCTTTTTTCTGGGCTAGTGTTATATGGTATAATATTCTGTCATGGTGCTGGACCATAGCTCCTAGTTATCCATGCATAAGATAAACACCTTATATTGTACAGTGTACTTTACTGCCACAATTTTGGAGGGACATAGTTTTTTATGATTTTGCATGTCATGGTATCTACAAGATATCCATTTGTGTCTCTTGCTTTTGGTGAGAAAAAGAGACAATTTTTCTTAAGACGAAACTTAAGATTGTTCCTCAACTTGATTCCAATACAAGTGTTCTGAGCATGTTCAAGGAGGACTAGATAGACTAAACTGTAATGTTCAGTAGGCTAGGTGTATTAAATTCATTTCAACATGATAGTTTCAATTTGCAATAGTTTTATCAGGATATAACTGATAAAGCTATTTATCCTTTGTAAATTTTACTCCCAATTCAATAATTATTGAATCTCTCCCCAATAATTATTTTCTAATTTTTTAAATCTAAATTTGAAGAAGCAAATTGAAATATTATTACAAATAAATAACAGAGTGGCTAAAATTTAACCTGACTTCTACAAATGGTAAAGTATTACTGGTCAGAATAAGGAGGAAAATAAACTTGGGGCACTATAGATAGTGTGCTGCCCTAAGTGAGTTCCATCTCTGTCTACCTGTGTTATGTGCTAAAAGAAGTGAAAATATAGAGAATAAAATATAGCATCCATGAAAATATTTCTAAAATAATGTAGAATTATTACCCCTTATTTGAAAAACAGAGTCAAACAACATTCCAATGTTTTCTTCTCCTGTTCCCTTTACTTACTCTTATTTTAGCCTCTGAATCTGGGCCAAACTGCATTATACAGAAAGCTATTATTACAAAATTATGTGATAAGTAATAAATAAATTAACTAATTTACATTAATATTTATCACATGCCAGTTGCCAACCTGTTTCTAATACATATTATCAATGTGTTAACATGCTGCTAAGACATTTATACAAAAGTTATATTATTTTGTACCTAATTATTTATCTCAGATACAGGGCTGTGAATGTGGTCCAGGCTCTGTATAGATAAGGAATCTGTCTATATGCATATAAGAATATGTTTACAGTATATAAATCATAAAAATGAATTGATTATAATTCTCTGAAAATGGCAACTAGTACATTTCTAGTGTATAATTTTTGTAGAGACCAATCCATCAATATTATATATATTAGATTAGCTACTACTAGAGTCCTACAACTGGTAAGGAATCATGTTATCAGTTAGTCCGGTCAGGAGACAGAAATAACAACAGTAATTGAAAGAAAAAAATCTCATATAGGGAATAATTAATGAGATATATACAGGTCTCAACAAGGCAACAATAAAAGCAAGAGGGATACACTAAAATATTACAGAGGTAACCATTGATAAATTTAGCAACCAAATTTAGAAACATGTATTTGCTTGCCATCACACTGTAACAAACTTAGTGGGTTCTGTTGATATCCCAATGGGCTCCCACTGACTTTAGAAGCACAATAATGAGGTAATTCTCTGTGAATTGTGGCAAGACATCTGTGGAACTTCCTAACAAAGTCTCAGCAAAATTCCAGTACTCAGATTTTTAGTAAATTGTCTCCCAACCTCAGCAAGCAGTCTCTTCCCTCCACCTGTATCATCTCAATTAATTTATCCATGATAGTTCAGTGGACCACAGCCTCACATTTTTCAATGAAGTTTAAATCTCAAACATTAGAGGGGCTTTCTTGCAAATTTGTTTATTTGGTACTCTGCCTCAGTCTCTGAGGAAGCAGCTGTTCTCTGTATTTGCCAGTTTTGCATTATTTGAAGGAAGATCCCCTTAATGGTTCATCTCTACTAGGTATTACTACTAGTTAATATATTTTTATGTTAAAGTTTCCCTATTGAAATTACAATATGATTTCTATTTACTGAATGAGCATTGACTAACACAAAGCTGTTATCAGGAATGCTCCAAGGAAATAGATGTGCAAAGATGAGAGTTGAGGATTGATTAGGTTGTATCATTAATGTTCAGTGCAATGCTAAGTCTTTATAAATGGGAGGTAGGATGATAATAATCCCTGGCATGCAGTGGCATCACAATTAATCAATTGCCTATGGTTAATTTTGATGAATTGCCTATGAAACAACACTTTGGGATCCAAAGTACTTGCTGCACTTGACCACTGTAGCAGCAAGGTGACAAGAAGCTAGTCTATTATGTGAATAGAGCTTCCAAGTACACTGAGCTCTTAAAATAAATCTTTTTAAATGACAAGTTTCATTAATTAAACTCTCAGCTCAAGATATGATCTAAGAACCAGGGAATTTCTGTGACAGTCTTAGAAGAATCTCTTATTTTTTTCTTTGTAGCCATATGACTTATGTTACAAAACATGCAAAATTAAACTGAGTGGATTGAAGTCAGAGACTCGCTATGTTTCTCCTGTGAAAGGAAACTGAAGGGGAAAAAACGAAAGTCTATCATATTAGTTTTATGTTTTTCTTTATTTTATATTTAAATGTTTCATTATTTATGCTATTACAGTTGTCTCAATTTTTCCCTTTGCCCCCACAACCCAGCCCACCTCCCACAGTCCATCCCCATACTGTTGTCCATGGGGTTTAACATTTTAAAGGATGTTAGCTATTTGGACCCAAATGAAGCTAAAAATATGGAACCCTCAAGTCAAAGTCACTCTGAGCTTCCATTGCAAGTAAAAATAGACTTTCCTCCTGTGTCTGGGAATACTAACCTACCTTTCCTTGAAACCCCAGTGATATCAAAACCTAGGAAAGTAAACCCATTCCCCTCAGGAACCACCAAAACTACCCTTGTTACCATAACTCAGGTAAAGACTCAGGTTCTTTCTGGTGATCAGGTATACACCATGATGTGGAAGGAAATAGCTTGCATATTAAAAGAATTATAAGAGAAATATGCATTCATGTGTGTATGTATGAATGCATAAACATGAATACTTTTATATTTATATTCATTACACATAAAAATGTAAGATATACATATCAGGAAAACATTGGGAATACATACAAGCATAGATTCCAAGAGTATCAATGCAAAAATGCAAAAGAGGTAAATGTATAACCCTAGATCAAGCCAAATGTATTAACTTAAGTGTAATTCCTAGAGATCACTAATATATAATGTGTTATCTTGTACAACTGGAATTGCCTTTAATAACTCCCTTGTTTTGAAGCCTTAAACTTGAACTCACTGGAGGTCAACATTTAATTAACTTGAATTTCTCAATATGATATAAAGGAAGGAATCCAAATGTCTCAGGATATAGAACTGTTAAAATGAATTCATCACACTCAACCTACACATCTGTTACCAAATTGCATCCTCCTAGAAGATCCAAAGATTTTTCCCTTCATTAAGATTTTGAGAAATAAATAACTGAGGAAACTCCTAAAACTTGAAACAGTCTGTCCTCTAGAGGCCAAGTATGATGGTAGTATATGCCATGCCACCACCAGGATGGATTCTCTGATATCAGTGAGGATGACAGAATCCCAAAATAGCCAAGTTGCGGCACATAACTGCCAAAGAGAACATGGGAGCATTAACCAAAAAAAAAAGAAAGCAAAGGTTATGGGGATACTTGGTGACATCCACTTGATCATAGTGTGCCTTGGAATGTATTGAATAGAAGACTGGAAGCCTATCAGAGTATCATGTAATAGGGAAAGAAAAAACAAAAACAAAAAAACACATGACTTTAGTTCTGAAGACTAAAGGCCTTATTTAAGTTAACACAATGAAAGATTATCCAAGGTGGCTTCCCGACCCATGCTGCAAAGTCTTCATGAAAGCATCTAGAACTTATCCTGCCTACGAAGAGACTAATATCATGATTCCATTACATTCATCAGTCTGGCCTGTACAGAAGTCAGGTGCATCTTAGATAATGGACTGAAAACAACTGCCATTAAGTTGAATGGTGACTCCAATCACAGCTGCTGTCCTCTGTCTAACTTCTTTCTGGGAACAAATCCAATGTCCCCGGTATCAATATTCACCTAGTTAATGTATTTTGCTCCATAACAGTTTAAAAGGACCACCGGAAGCAGTTCACCTTTACCTAGTCATGCCAATATTACACCTTGATCCACATGAGCAGTAAGTCTCCCAGTGAGTTCTAGAATTTTAGCCAGCGTTCCAGCGATTCTTATAGGTAACATAATGAGTGGCCTCCCAGCAAGTTCAACTGGTACCACAGAGGGCAGCTTGCTAGCCAGCCTTAGGTGCACAACTGCCAGCAACTTTCCAGTGTCTCAGTAGCACCCCGTGTGTGCAGCCACACAAGTTTCAACTCTGCCTGCCACCTTGGCCTCATCCCTGTAGCATCCATTTCTGAATTCATTGGCATTCTTTTTACTCCTTAGTAGTTAATCCCTTTTACTAGATAATGAAGTATTATGTTATCTTACTTTATTATATTAGATTGTTATATTATATTATATTATCAATTTATCTGTTCAAGTTACTGGTGTGATTTCCTTCTATCGCTGAACCCTGACAGAAACAGTAGATAAGTTCTGCTATTCGATCGCCATTCTCCTCAGATCTTATCAGCCAGGGAGCCCATCTTAATAGCATCTTCTTAATTATAAAAGGCCACATAAGAATGCCACTCAGAGCTATTCGAGGAGGCTGTCACTAATGTCTTATTGAAGAGAGTGTCCTTTAGGACCCCTAGGGACAGGCAGTGGGAAGAATGGGTGGCAGTTTCCATATGACAAACCCACTTCAAAATCTCTGTCTGCAGAAGAGTTGTTATTTCTTTCACTACATTATGCAGGGGGTGGGGTTCAGACACCTCAGCACCATTGTCATAAGGCATGGTTGACTGTCAATCTGACTCAACCAACCAAAGGAATTAAGCAGTCCTTTCAGTTACATGAGCTGATGAAGAATCTTTGATGCACTCATGCCAATAAATTTAAGCAGACTTTTTGTTATATTTCAACCTCTTTGATTTAATACCCTTACAATCAATTCCCATGCATAGCTTCCAGATTTTTGTTGACATAAATTATAACTATCTTACGCTTATTTCAATGCATAAAAATGATCTCTCAAGTCAGACTCTGCCTATAGCCCTGGAACATGGGGAACTCTCACTTTATTTATAATGGTCTAGTGAAAATAAACAGGTACTGGATGTCCATGGCAAGAAAAGCATCTCCTTTTCAGTCAGCTTTCTCGGGGGAGTCAATTTCAAGAACAGAAAGGCTAGCCTACTCAGAAACAAGATGACGGACTACAATTATTAGCTGTGTCTAAGTCCAACTAGCTATCTCCAAGACTTGTTTCAGGCTTTTACTCCTTCCCAGGAAAGCTTTAACCTTCTCACATAAGACACGTGGCGAGGCTAGGAAACTCACATAATAATCCTTTGACCTACGCAATTATTCTATGTCTGATTTTCAGCAGTTTCAGCCCTAGAGTTTTAAGAAATAAATTTTCATGGCTGCCTTAAACATTCTCTTATTACTTGACTATCATGGAGATGAGAATTTAAAGACATGAGCTTGTCACCTTTTTTTCTATAAGACCTATTCTGTCCTCAAAAAAATCCATTCTGCACAACAGTATTTGTAATGGTAATTACCTAACCGTCAACTGTAGCAGCAATGTGGCCCCCAAAACACTTAGTTTAATGGGCACTTTTCAAAATCAGTCACAGGTGACAATATGGTTAATTATGATGTCAATGAATAACATGATGACTAGCCTCCTATTTTTTATTGTTGAAGACATTAGCACCACTTTCAAACTAGTGGACACAGAAAATTAACATCAAAGTCTCACCTCTGAGAGTCTATTTCCTAAAACGCCTTCTGATACATATTTCAGTATCCTTTAAGGTCATCAGAAGAAATACAATGCTCTTCTTCAGTGGAGCAAATTTTATATTAGAAATTAGTTACTGAACATAAAATTGTTAACTAAACAACTGAAAGGACCATAAGAGAACATTAAAGTATCGGAGAGGTAGCAGTTGAGGAAACAGCTATCAAACATAAGACCAGAGAAGCAAACAGAAGAGAATGGAATTAGTGAAAAATGGGGGGAGGCTCTTCCAACCTGAAATGCACACCTTTGAGCAGGTTGTAATGCTTGCCTGTGACTGGTGTGCCTTGAATCTCAGAGCAAGGGCATCTTGGGCTGGAAGCCAGGATACTCCTCAAGGTAAGGAGGGCACATTGGCAGGCTGGTTCTGACATCTCAGACAGAGGGGAGGCAGGCATTGCAAAAAGACTGGTCTGCAAATGATGACAAATCTGAGCACTGAATGCAGCTGCTGCTCCAGGAAGAAACTGCCTCTGCAGAGGTGAAATAAGCTGTGGTGAGGTAACAGCCAAAGGGAAAGGAAGTACATAGGCAGACCACTGGGAGCACATAAGAGGGAGGTTTTCATTTTCTTGGCTGCAGTCTAGTATTCTAATGCTCTGATGATAAAAATTGGTAAGCAACCAGCTAGTGAAGCAACAATGTGCTTTCTGGAGTTCTAACCCGAGCAGCCCAAAGCAGAATACAGTTTTGTGAGTTGGGAGCTGACAGGCAATTATGAAAAAGCCGAAATAGCGGCCTTACAGAATCTGTTACACTTCTGTTTCACTACCAATATAGTATTTGTGTGTGTTTGTGAGCTTTGTATGAAATAAGATTTGTGTACTAGAGTTGTGTTCATGTGTGTGCTCTTAATTAAAATGCATGAGAAGTGCTTTATGCTTTAATTTGGAGTATCCGCTTGTAGGCAAACAAACCTGATTCTGGACAATATACACAAAAAAAAATCATAAGAGACTGGGTAGATGTGGAATAATGAATATAACAGCAGAAACTTAACAATCAAGATAAGCAAGGCAGAAATCAAGAACTTACTGTCAAAATCATAGAAAGACCACCACAGATACTAAAGGATGAACCATTATCATCATTTTGTAAGTTTCACATTTTATAAAGTCTGGCAAACATTAACAATCAGAAGTTCACACTTCTGTGCTGCAAAATTCTATATAGGTAAAACTACCATTTTCTTGGTACACATAATTTTGGAGAAGTCGTACAGTTTGTGTTGCAAATATTATGCATGCCATTTACCATAGGATTGTCAGTAAGTTTATTATATTAATGTTGTTGAGTGACATGTATGAAGTTAGCACGGTCATTTTTACCTTGATTAAGGACTAGTGTTAGCATGCTTATTCCTTGGCTCATTCCTTATCTATTGTCCAATATAATATGAAATAGCACCTATTATTAAATCTTAATATTAATTACACTTTTTTAAAAGCAGAGTTGAAAAGCAATGACTAAAAAGGAGGGAGCTATTTATTATATCAAGTCATATGTTCTATCATTTGTTTTAGAGTAGATTTATGAAAGACAGGCTTGGAAGCAATTTTCTAGTAATTAAACTATATCTTTTAGATATATAAAAATAATTTCCAGCCCTGGCTAGTGTGGCTCAGTAGATTGAGCACTGGCTCATGAACCGAATAGTCACTGATTCAGTTCCCAGTCAGGGCACATGCCTGGGTTGTGGGCCAGGTCCCCAGTTGAGAGTATGCAAGGGGCAACCTACACATTGATGTTTCTCTCTTTCTCTTTCCCTTCCTCTCTCTATAAAATTAAATAAATAAAATCTTTTTAAAAATTAAATTATATAAAAAATAGTTTCCAGCCCAAATCATTCTATCTTTTAAAATAAAATGACTGAGAAGAGTATTATGGCATAATTATAATCATATGACACATGATATTCATGCACTGCTAGGCTGAACAAGTTGCACTGCTGCAAGCTGCAGGTCTCCACTGTTGTCAAATGGGAATATAGCTTCCTCAGCAGCTACTGCGAAAGCTGGATGATGGAACTTGAAAGTACAGTTGACACTTGAACATCACATGGAGATAAGAGTGGTCAACCAGGCAAAGTAGAAAAGCTGGGTATAACTTTTGACTCTACAGTTAGTTGCCTAGTTGTATCTGCAGATTCAACCAACCATGAATCAAAAAGTATTTTCTGTTAAGTAACTATAAATATATAGTTGATCATGTGAAAAATACTGTCCTCTATCCTTTGCTGGTTGAATCATGGGTGTGAAATCTGTACATTGGCACACCAAGTGTATTTTTAGAAAAAAATCCTTATGAACGTGGACCTGCACAGTTCAAACCATTGTTCAAGGGTTAAGTATATGTGAAAGTTAGCATCCAGTGAAGTTAGCACCCAGTGGGTGAACTGTGAACAATGAGTTATGGGCAACCATAAGTTGCAAGCTGATAAAATACTTTCTCTTCTCTAAGAACCTGTTTCAAAACCCAGAATTTTAATATAGATTTTGATGTAAGAGTTAGTAGTAGAAGATGTAATTTAAGAAATTTTTTTTCTGAGATATTAACGTGATCATAAATTGGACATTCATGTCCAGTGGCAATTGTTAGAAGAGCTCCCCTCAAGAGTTCTTGCAAGAATGATAGCAAATTTTTTAAAAAACCAACAAACAAAAACTGTTGACATCAGATGCTCAGGAGAGGTAAATAAATGATATAATGCAGTTCCCTCTGGTTATAGTCCAAGCAATGAATACAATAATAATAACAAAAAATTAATTTGAACACCAGAGTTGATCAGCATCACATAATGGTTTTCTATATATATCCATAACCACCAAAAGCATGTTTCAAAAACCATTATTTTGCAGATATTTCAAAAAAAGGCATTGTATTGTATCTTCAAATTCTCTATGTTTGTACCATGGTTAAAGACAGCTCCAATCATCACTATTTTACTGGAAAGCACTTATTTGCAGGATGGAGTATATCTGATACTATTTTAAAAATACAGATGCCTGAATAAATCATTTGAAGGAGAAAATCAATACAAACAATCAAGGTCGGATGTGTTGTTTGAGACATTAGAAGTTATCCTTGAGATGTTTCTATGCAAATATGTTTCACTTCATTTTATCTTCTATTTGTTCTAAGATCACACCACAGTTCTTCAGGATACCTTTAGTGTTTTTCTGTTTGAGGGGTTTATGACCAGAATAATTATACTTCATAGATGACTGAATACAAAATAATAATCTTTTCACATGAAATGAATATATTAAAGTTGAGCATTGTATGATGTGCACCAAACTTATATTACAGAAGATGCTGAACTCATAGAGAAATCAGGGATGGGAAGAGAAAACATCACTCAAGGGCTGCTTTCAGTGCAGCAGTGCCAGGTGCCTGGCAGTGCTTTATGATATGAAGGGTGCAATTGGCAGTCAGCCAGTGATTTGGGGCAAAATCGATGATGATTTACATAAAAACATTCAGGTAGCAGACAGAGGTGAAGTTTTTAGCTTTGAAGAAAGTTTTCCTTAAAAAAAATATAAAAAGGCATTGGGGTTTATGAGAGGGAAAAAAAGGACACATTGCTAACTAAAGAGAGAAACTTGCTCTATCAGTAGATGGTGAAAGATAAAGAGTATCAGATAAATGGAAATGAAGTTTTACTAAGTTTCTCTTAACTAATACATCCTCCAGCAGCATGCTAATACAACTTATTATTATTCTTCTGTTAGATTTCTGTATACTCCCAATCAGATAACTCATTAAATATCATAGCCTTAATTTATAGAGAATATGCACAAATCTCCTGGACTGTATCTTCCATTGAAAGACCATCTATGGTGACCTGGAAAGTCGCTGTTATTCTTAACTCAACATAAATAAAAGCTAAAAAATAACTATTTACTTATAAGTTCAGTTCCAGATTTTGATAGTTCTATCACTGGACACTATTTTTCTTCTATTTACCTAATTTAGAAAACTTTAAAATAGTCACAGACATACCAATCTCACTATTAAGAGATGTTGATTAATCCTTTCTCATGCCACCTGCATTCATCAACTTCTTTTCCTTTCCATTATTGCTAATATAAGCACAGCTTCACATCCAGGCTAACGAATCGTATCCCAGAAGAAAATTTTAAAGAAAAATTTAATATTGTGATTGCATAGTTCTGTAATTAAATAGGTGTAGTACAAAAGTAATAATGTAATGATTCTGTAGGCCTGATGACATTTCTTATATATCAAACCACAGTTGTCCATCTGTAAAATAAATTTGAGAAAAACAATGAATTCTTCAACTTACTGAGTTTCAGCACAGCCTACATGGAAGGCCACATTTACTGTTCCAAAATTCTCTTTGAAATTTTAAAATATTAATTTGTTAAAATTCTAATAGTAAAATAAAGGTCCAAGGCATAGGAACAATGACAGTTTGAAGGTTGTTTTTTGTTAAAGACACTTGACTCGATCCCAAGATTTTTGTTGGATTTGTTTTTGGTTGGCTTGCTGTTATTAAATTGCTTGGCCTGTGCCTTGTTCTTACAACACAAAAGTAACTTGACCTTAGCCAGGAATTTTTTCAAAAGGAAAAAGAGCCCAAATTCTGTTAAAAGAAAACAAATACTTATTTTCAATGTTTTAATGTGAACGTTATGTAATAATTAATTCTGTCAGTTTTGAAATAAATTTATCATATTCTCTATTCTCTATATATATATATAAATATATAACATATTACATATATTTGAACATTATTTTAAATTCAAGAAACATATTTGCTATTCTAAAAGAAGCTAAGGCACATTTACACAATGAAATATTACTTAATCATGAAAAAATTAAAACCTTACCTTTTGCAACAGCATGGATGGACCTGGAGGTTATTATGCTAAGTGAAGTAAGACAGTCAGAGGAAGACAAATACCACATGATCTCACTTATATGTGGTATCTAATGAACAAAATAAACCAACAAACAAAATGAAAACTGGCTTATAGATATAGAAAACAGACTGGCAGCTGTCAGAGGGGAAAGGTGTTATAGGGCTGGGTGAAAATGGTGAAGGGTTTAAGCAAAAAAAAAAGACCCTCATGGACAGACAACAGTATGGTGATTACCAGAGGGAAAGGGGGTGGGAGGTCATTGAAGAGAATAAACTGGGAATAAACTGTGATGGAAGGGGACTTGACTTTAGGTGGTAAACACACAATATACTGATGATGTATTATAGGATTGTGTACCTAAACCTATATAATTTTATATAACCAATGTAACCCCAATAGGTTAAATAAATATTAAAAAATTGTTATTGTTATCATCTTTCAAATATTGGACTTTTCTATGTCTTTTTCAGATTAATAGAGTCAGTAATAGTCACCTTGGACCATGTATAGGTATATCCAAATATTTTTTAAATGGGCTCAATCTGATCTTTAAGTTATCCCTTCTTTGATAGTATTTTACTCATTGATTTCATTTCTATAACTATAATTTATGTGATGATTATGACTTATTATCTGTAAGGTTTATTCAGAAATATGATATTATTTACAGCCCCAAATTCCAAATATAAAGTAGAAGCTTGAGCAAAAGTGATCCTATCACTTATCATCCTATCAAAGTTTCTCTAGACAAATTATAAAATGCCAACATCCCTTTTTCCTGAATATGTGTTATAGGTACAAAGTGGGAGTCCATAGTAAAATTGGCATTAGCAAAATTTGAGTGGAAATTATGATCACTCACTAATACTATGCATTTCTCAATTTCCTGAGAAAATTTCCATCTAAAAAAGTAAAATGGAATGTTACTTGTTGTAATTAAAAAAAAGAAAAAGAAAGAAAGAAAGAAACTTTTACCCTTTGTGCAAGTATGGATGGATTTGAATATTTTTCTAAGTGAAATAAGCCAGTCAGAGAAATACAAAACCATATGATTTCACTCATATGTGGAATCTAATGGACAAACTAAATTAGCAAGCAAAACTGAGACAGACTTATCTAAATAGAGAGCAGGATGAAAGCTAAGTGTGGGAAAAGTAGTGGGATGGAGGCATTGAGCAAAAAGGAAAAAGGACTCATGGACATGGACAACAGTTCGGTGATTGCAAGGGGTGCACAAGAGAACTAAATGGTAATGGAAAATATATAATTAAAAATCATTTAAAACTAGATTAATTTCGACAGGGGTATTTATATTAAGTTAGGACTGCATATGTGAAATCTTTAAAAGAAAAATTAAAAGTATGCATGACATAAAGCTTGTTAAACATGAAACTTAGTTTGAATTACCAATATTAATGTATTTGTTTTGAATGTATAAATATTTGATTTTCAGAAACAGTGGAAACTGTATCATTGGTTTGTGCATAAACATAATAGCTTCATACGACATTCATTTCTTCCACTTAAAACATTTCCATCAAAATATTACAAAAGATTTAAAAGATCTTATCAAACCTGTCTTGATTTTTAAGCATATTTCTACATAAAACATGGTACATTGCATTAGTTTGCTGTTGGTGCTTTAACAAATAACCACAAATTTCATGTTAAATAACACAAATTTAATTTTATAGTTCTGAAGGTCAGAAATCTAACAAAGGTCTTGCTAAACTAAAAATTAAGGTGTAAGTAGTTTGTAGGGAAGAATCTATTTTCATGCCTTTTTTAGTTTTTTGAGGCTTGTAGCTTCTTCTTTCTTCCATCTCTAAAGCCAGCAAAGTTCGGTCTCTCTGACTTTACTTTTTTTGACTACATCCAGGAAAGATTCTCTGCTTTTAGGGTCTCATACGATTGGAGTGAGCTCACCTTGATAATCCAGGGTAATCTCTGCATCTCAAGGTCCTTAAACTTTATCACATTTGCAAAGCCTCTTTTGTTTGTTTTTTTTAAAAAAGTAACATATTCACAGTTTCAAGTTCTAGAAATTAGAAATAGACATCTGGACAGGTTAGAAAAATAAAGTCTTGGTAGACCTACAGGAATTAATAGCTTTTTAGTGCATTGGAGGTTGGCATAGAATTTAACAAAGACATATGCCTAATATAGAAATTCAATTTAAAAATTAATTATGGCCTATGATATTTCTCAAAGCTCACACTCTACTGCTAACAACTTAATATTAATTTGGGAGACTAGTATATCATCTGAAATAACTTAATTTTCTACATCTTATTTTCATTTTTACAGAAACACATTTATTTAATATAATTTCTTTTCAACAACATTAATAGCCACAAACACAAAAGCTTTATAAATGAAGCAAAACAATATAAATAACCTATTGTACTTGAAGGATTTTCTCTTCTTAATTGAAAACAAATGGAACCTAAGCTAAATTAAATGAATGCTTAATCTTTCATTCCAGCACAAAGGTTATTAGTTTGTTCAAGTGTGTACATAGTTATAAACAGAAGAAACAAGCAATTGATTACTTTAACTTTGGAAAAGCCTAGGCTTAACAATTTGAAATGTCAATAAGAAGAAATGAAGAATTGCATTTTAAGCAGTTCAGAACATTTTTTTAAATGAACATCATAGTATCTTATGACTGGGTGAGTTTAATAAAAATGAGTGCATTCTCTTGTGATGAACTCTTTACTTGATGTTTTTCTAAGGATATAAAGTAATTTTCTATTGGTATAAGACACAGTAGTAAAGGGTATTAGCAAACCCTTATGAAGGACAATATGTTCGTGCTATAATTCTTTTAAGAACTGCCTTATTATCTGCTGTGACAAATTTCAGAGGCTGACACAGGTTTTCACAATTGTAACTTCATTTTTCCTTAACTGTATACACTTATTTCTTGAACTTTTTTTTCCAGATGTTTAAAACCCAAACCCAAGTTATTCACTTAGATTAAAATTTAAAATGTATTAGATATTTTCCGTCCAGTGAAGACTGGGATCTCTCTTTTATTCCTTCTTCATAGGAGTGTCTATACATTTCAGACATATATCAGGAGAGGTGAATGGTCCTTGGGTAGGTATATGGATCATTCTGAGGCATAAGATTGGAGGCATCTTTCACTCTTAACAACTTGGGCTCAGCTGGACGGCTCAATGAGCTAGATGCTCTGAACTTCTGCCTCGAGTCCATCTCCTTAGGAGCTCTCTGCAGCTCTCCATCACTGAACCACTGCTCTTTCTGCCACATGCTGTGTCCACACTCACCTTCCGGAGTTCCAAGTTTTAGGCAGACATAATTTTCCTCTCATGGTTTTTTTCTTTGAACATTTTAAGTCTAATTCAAACAGCTTCATGTATAGCTTATAAATATAACCACTGATCATTGTGGAAAAGGGCCCATTTTAATTCTAGCAAACAAAAGGCTGGAAAATTTGAAGTTGGTAGATATGATTAATGCAGAAATAAAATGCTTTCATGCATTTATTGAATTAAGTTGAATATATTTTAAAATATCCAGTTCTTATAATATATCTTATCTCCAGACATATCTGTGGTAGGAGCACTGTCCAGAAATCTGTAACAGAGGGACATTCTATTGTTACAATGTAGGACTTAAGTTCCTAGGATATTCCTTTTGGAACCACCTGCTTAAAAACAAGACTTGATGAATCCTTCATTTCCCCACCTGCCATTCTGACTTCTATGTCTCAGTGAGTAATTTTGTGCCTAAAATATATTAGGCACCACCAAATGTTATATGGATAAATGATCTCATAACTAGTATTTGAATATATCAGCAAATAAGTAGAAAGGAAATAAGTATATTATTACTGCAAGTTTAGGGAAATTTAAAAAATAAAAGTGGGCTAAAAATAGTCTTGGAGTAGAGAACATTTATAAATACAATTATAACATTTTGTCAAGTTTTGAAGAAAAGTGTAGTGATTGAGAGACCTACCTTTTGCAGTAGGTAGAATTTAAATTAGATTGTCACAAAGAATCGAAAATAATGTGATTAATGAATTACGGCCAAAGCCAAATGTGACAAAGGCTACAAACAAGAACCAGGTTCACTCACAACAAGGGCAAGGTAGAGAGTTGCTTTGAGAAAAGCTTCCTATTAAGGTTGTGCAGGAGAGGAATAAACATTACCTTAGGGTTTCTTTAAGAAGGTCTAATTATGAAAAAAACATCAGACAGATTAGCAACTGAAAATAACTCAGTTTACTACATACATGTGTATGGGAAACCCACATACTTAAGAGTCAGTGAGCCCACATGTAAAAGATGTTAACAGACTGAAGGCGAACATGGGTATGTATATAAGATGTTCTGATCCAGAAATAGGATGTGTACTTTGGGACTTCAGAAGGTCACTACAAGAAGAGCAGGTGCTCAGTAATTACTAGTTAGCCTTTCCATATAGACAAGCAATAACTCCTATGTGGGCCAAACTCCTTATTTAAATTCTCCTAGGTAATTATGCTGTGTGCATGTGTCTGTATGAAGGGGGACAGGTGTTTCTCTGGAACCAACCCACACGGTCTCAGTTGCCTTTAACTAAAAATCTGCATACAACTAAGGGACACATAGATTTGGCTCATTCTGACCACCCCACAGTTGCTTTTAATTTGTTCATCTCATTTGCTAAGTAATCTATCCAATTCCAAAGAAGAAGTGAGATTTTTGCCAGTCCCAGAAGCACCTTACATTGATCTGGCTCCAGGTAAAGCACTCAGTTTACTTCTGAACATTTCATTGGGGAGGATGGAAGCACATGAAGAAAAGAGTGGGCAGGAATGGGAAAGGTTGACAAACAATATGATATAAAAGTGGCACAAGTTGAAAAGAAACTTAAGGAGATTTGATAGCTGTTTTCAAATATTTAAAGAGTTGTGATGTAGAAAAGAAGAATTATTAGAATTCTTTCAGTCCTGACTGGTGTGACTTAGTGGATTGGGTGTCATTCAGAAAACTAAAAGGTTGTGAGTTCGATTCTCTGTCTGGTTTGCAAGTTTGGTCCCCAGCCCGGGCATGGGCAAGAGGCAAGTGATCAATGTTTCTCTTTTACATTGATGTTTCTCTTCCTCTCTTTCTCCCTTCAGTTCCCTCTCTCTGGAATCAATAAAAGAAAGAGAAAAGAATTCTTTTCCATAATGCCACAGAAGTATTTGGTAATTTTTAAAAAGCAGGTTCTAGCTAAAATAAGGTGGGGATTTTCAATAGTTAGGGTTGAGTTAAATAGAGGAAACTGTGTTACAAAATATTAAATGCTCCAGGTAAAGGTCTAAACACATCTATCAAAATATTAAAGAAGAAATATTTACATTGAGAAAAAACTGAAGTAATTGAGCTCAGACCACCTTGAATTTTAAGATTCTACTTGGTCATTCCATAAAACTTCCCATAAGAAGATTTTGATGAGCTTGTATTGGTACTCAGTTTATTTATCAAATAAACTGATAACTTTGGTTTCAGGTTCCTTTCACTTAATGAAAATAGACTATAGATCTAAAAGTCTGCTTCTCTATCTTTACCTACCCTCACTCACTACATACATTCTTTATAATAGTCTTCAAATATGTGGTCCACATATAACAAGTACATACAAATTAAGGATTTAGGAAGTTTATGCTTAGAATTTAGATTTAATTTTTCTGCAAGTTTCTAGAATAAGCAATTAATTTTGAGAAAATAAAAAGAGAACTTTCACTACATGATTATAAATCTCACTATAATGTTTCAGCAATTAGCACAGTTTGCAACAAAAATAAGTATATATATGTCTGTTTGTGTGTACATAACATATACAAGTCAGTAGAATAGAGAATCTGGAAATAGATACCTATACATTTTATAGCAAATTTATATTTTATAAAAGTGCAAGGCAATTCAATAAAAAAATATAGGCTAAATGTTTCAGGAAAAAATGAGCATTCATATGCAAAAAAAAAAAAAAAAAACTGTCTTTTAGTTGGTATTGTAAGCATAAGTTAACCTGAAATGAAACATAAACCTAAATTTTTGAGATACAACTATAAAGCTACAGAAGAAAGTATAGAAGAAAACTTTGTAACCTGCGGTTAAGCAAAGATACCCTAAATATGATACAAAAACCATAAACCATAAAAGAAAAACTCAATACATTGAATGTCATTAAAACTAAAATCTGCTCTTCAAAAAACACTACTAAGAAAATGAAAAGACAAGCCATAGACTCAGAAGTTGCATTCGAAATATATGGCATACTTTTACAACTCAACAATAAAAGACAAAAAATCTAATTAAATATTGGATAAAATATCTGAACAGACATTTTATCACAGAAACTATATAGCTGGAACTATATTGCTGGCAAGAAAGCCCTTGTAAAGATAAAAACCATTCATCTTTAGGAAATACAAATTGAAATGACAATAAGTTGGCACTCCACATCCATTGAATAGTAACACACACACACACATTAAACAGTAACAGCAACAAAACTTCTAGGAACAACTGCATCAACAGAGTCCTTTCTTCTGCTTCATCTACTTGGTACAAGCTGCATATGTTTTCATCTTTTCAGCCAAATAATTGTTGGTTCGTCTCACCCTCATGGGGATAACTAATGCTATTTAGTTCCATTACCAAAAAGAAATGTGCTCCTTGTAAAATTTTAAGTTCTTCCTAAGGATCTAAAGGTCATGAAATAAGGGGATAAGTATCTAACAAAAGTAAAGATTTAAGTTTAAAATTCATGTGCTTAAGGAAAGGTGATTTCTGGTGTAAGGAGGGTTCAGAAACTATCCAATGCTTCCAATGCTTGTGATTCAACTGTATGATATTTACATACTGTGGAAGAATTTAGTGGCATTCCAGTTTCAAGAAAATGATACCAAAACTGCTGTTGAAATGCATGGACCTTGAGCAGTTTATTTTTGTGTCAATATACAACTTAAAATAGATACATTCCCATTACATTGTTTTTGGATGGATAAATTTCATAATATCTAAATATATTAATAGTTTAATTAACCATTAAAATATGTACATTTATAACCTGGCTTGTGTGGCTCAGTGCATTGAGCACAAGCCTGAGAACCCAGGTGTAGCAGGTTCAATTCCCAGCCAGGGCATATACCCAGGTTGCAAACCAGATCTCCAGCCAGGTCTCCAGCTGGAGGCAGGTGAAAGGCAATCATACATTGACATCTCTCCCTCTCTTCCTCCCTCCCTACCCTCTCTCTAAAAATAATAATAAAATATTTTTAAAAAATTTTAAATATGTACATGTATAGAAAAATTATTAAGCATGTATTATCATTATCTGCTATGTTTTTAATAACACATTACATATTTGCTATTTTGCCAAAGGGATTGTTAGAAGACTTTGTTATAAATGGACATTTTGCAAATGTTTGCTTATTTCACTTCCTTTCCTGATTTTCCTCATCTAATTAGTAATGAAGTTGTGTGTATTAGGAATCTGTATATGCAGACAAATTACTCTGTTATTTGTGTGAAGGTAAAAAATGGAAACTGCTTGTAGGCAGAGCATAGCTATAAGTTGACACAGTGCGGGGAGGAAACAGTAACTTTGGGACAAGGGATGCTGTGCACCATGGTTAGACAAAGCTTTGGAGCAAACCTTTATTCTTTGCCATACATTGTCCAGAACAGATCATTAGTTCATCAATTGATTCTACAAGACAATGTGAGAAAAAAAATCCCAGCCTAACATGCAGTATCTGGTATCTTAAAATCAGGACTTCACTAGAGCCAGCATTGAGATAAGCTATTGATTAAAAGAGGTCTAGAGTAATCATCCCTACCCACAAGACCTTCTTTTTCTCCTTGTTTCTCCATACCTTGAATGCATAGTAAATAACAGGAGAACAAGAAAATCTCTCAAAGAGAATATGTAAAGTCAAAGAAAGAGACTGTCCGCATTGGGTAAGATTGTTGATGAAGAGGCAACAAAGGAGGATGGTCAAGAACAATGGTACTCTGGATCACCCACCCCTAACAGCATCCACCATGGCCTGGCTTTGTTTCTAACACATTAGGTATGAGCAACTGATGGGGTTGATTCTACAGGAGGAATATATGCTCATAGGCAAAAATAACAAAGATAAGGCACTCAGTAGTGATCAAGGAAAATAGTAGGCAAGAAAAGCAAGGGAGGAATTGAGACAGAGAAAGGAGGAATACTTGAAAAAGATACAAGCCCTGGCTCATGTGGCTCAGGGGATTGGTGCTGGCCTGTGAACCCAGGGGTTGCTGGTTTGGTTCCCCAGTCAGGGCACATAACCAGGTTGCAAACCAGGTATCCAGCCAGGTTCTTAGCTGGAGGCCGGTGAAAGACATCCATACATTGATGTCTCTCTCCTCTTCTTCCTCCCTCCTTGCCTTTCTCTCTGAAAATAATGAATAAAATCTTGAAAAAGAAAAGAAAAGAAAAAGAACAATTAATAGAGAAGGAAGGTAGAGAGATACACACAGAAAATAAATAAAATAAGGGGTTATACTGGGAGAAGTATAAATTAATGGAGACATGAAAAGGAGAGATATTAAAGAGGAATAGAAAAAATAAAGAAAGAGAAGGGTCTTAGTTGCATTTAAAATAAGAATATCACTACAATTAATTTTCTCTAAATCTTTCTGTTCACTAGCAACATGTGCATAAGTATTACTTTGGGAGAGAGCCAGCAAAATGGCATAAGAGTAAGTGGAGCTGCACCAATCCCCTCCCAGGTCGCATCTGGAATTACTTTTTTGGAGAAAAAGTCAGTTGGAATTACCAACAGAACACCAGCGGGAAAGAAGTCCTATAACCATGGACAGAACAGAAGAGGACACTGCATCACAATGTGACTGGTAGGAATCACGTTAATGAGAGAGGGCTGGCTGGACCCCCACCGGAGACAGCAGCCAAAGGGATGGAGCCCGGGACTTCACCTGAGAAGGGTAGGATCTAGACCCCCAGCTGGTATGCCAGCTACAGCAACACGGCGGAAAGCAGAGCAGCTCCCAGCTGAGAAGGGCAGAAAGATGTGGAGTTTGCTGGCCTGAGAGCACTGGAGACAGAGAACTACTAGGGTGACCACAGCAACAATACATTGGCACTCACCTACCCTGAGCTCCAGCAGAGGGAGGGCAGAGAGGACTGAAGATGCATGGGGAGAGTTTGCAGCGGTGGCTTGGAGAGAAGTGGGGAAGCAGCTTGTGGGGACCCCAGTGCTGACTCATTGCCCACACCTCAGGCAGACTGCGCTGCACAAAGTGGCTTCCATAGGAGGGTCCTCATAGCCCCACCCACTGGAAACAATCTGTCCCACCCAGCGGTACCTGAGCCTGGCACCAGATCACAATTCTATGATCTAAATAAACCTCTCCTGCCCTGCCCTGTCTGAGCATAGATACAATAGTTGGCACCTGAAGAGATATCTTTTTCCCAGGAGCACCTGGGCCTAGTGGTGGATTACAAACTCTCTGACTTACAACTGGGTCAGGCAGTCAGCACGGCACAGTGGCAAGTGAGCCTGGTGGCTCATGGTGGATTCATTGATTCACAACTGAGTTGGTTTGTCCCACCCACTGGCCTCTGGGCCTGGTGGCTGATCACAAACTCATTGGATTACAATTAAATCTTTCAGCCTAGCCCAGTGGCAGTGCCTGGTAGCTGATCACAGATTCATTGGATTACAATAGAATCTTACAGTCGAGCCCAGTGCCACCTGAGCCTGGTGGCTAATCACAGATTCATTGGATTACAATTAAATCTTTCTGTCTAGCCGAGTGGCTCTTGAGCCTAGTGGCCAATCACAGATTCATTGGATTATAATTGGATCTTACTGCCTAGCCCAGTGGCTCCTGAGCCTGGCAGCTGATCATAGATTCATTGATTTACATCTGATTCTGTCCCACCAGGCTGCACCTAAACTGGTGGCTGATCCATTGGATTACAACTGAACCTCTCTGTCTAGCCCAGTAAGGCCTGAGTTTGGTAGCTGATTTATTGATTTACGACTGAATTGGTCTGTCATCCCAACAAAATCTGAGCCTGGTGGTGGATCACAGACCAATAGGATTACAACTAAATCAATCCTTCAAGCCTAGCAGTTCCTTAGCCTGGCAGCTTATCATAGTCTAATTGGATCAAAACATAACCTAAAAATAAGGGAAAAAAGAAACAGTCCATCACCAAAAGGAAAGAAGGAATCCCCAGAAAGATCACTAAATGAAACAGAGGCAAGCAAACTATCAGATATGGAATTCAAAATAATGATGACAGAGAAGCTCAATGAGCTCAGCCAGTTCAAAGAAAACTACAAACAACTCCTGGGGAACTACGAACTCCAGGCAAGCTACAAGAAACTTAGTGAGAGCTACACCAACATTCAAAAGGACTTAGAAACTATAGTAAGAGCCAGGAGGAAAGGAAGAATACAATTTCTGAATTGAAGAATTCAGTAGAAGCAATCAACAGCAGGCTAGAGGAAGCAGAGGACTAGATCAGCGAGCTGGAGGACAATCTAGAAAAATATTCCAAGACAGTGCAACAGAATGAAAAAAGGCTGAACAAGAATGAAGAGGTTTTAAAAGAGCTGCAGGACAACATGAAATGCATTAACATCTATATCATAGGGATACCAGAAGGAGAAGAGAAACAAGGAATGGAAAACCTATTCAAAAAAGTAATGATATAAAACTTCCCTAACATGATGAGTAAAAATGTTACTCAAGTTCAGGAAGCACAGAGGATCCCAATGAGAATGAATCCAAACAAACCCACTCTAAGACACATTATAATTAAAGTGGCAAATTTCAAAGATAAAAGAGAGAACCCTAAAGGCATCAAGAGAGAAACAGCAAATAACATAAAAGAGGGTTCCGATAAGGCTATCAAATGATTATTCAACAGAAACAATACAAGCCTGAAGGGAATGCAAAAAATATTCCAAGTAATGGGAAACAAAGGCCTGCAACCAAGAATACTCCACCCAGCAAGGCTCTCATTCTAAATGCAAGGAGAAATGAGGAGCTTCACAGACAAGGGTTTGATATCCAAAATATATAAAGAACTTATGCAACTCAACACCAGGGAGACAGACAGCCCACTAAAAAATGGACCTAAACAGACAATTATCTGAGGAAGACATACAAAGGCCCCAAAGGCATATGAAAGAATGCTCAACATCACTAGCCATCAGAGAGATGCAAATTAAAACCACAATAAGATACCACCTCACATCTGTCAGAATGGCAATCATCAACAAATCAACAAACAACAAGTGTTGGCGAGGATGTGGAGAAAAGGGAACCCTGGTGCACTGTTGGTAGGAATGCAGGCTGGTGCATCCACTATGGAAAACAGTATGGGCTTTCCTTAAAAAACTAAAAATGGAACTGCCTTTTGATCCAGCAATTCCACTACTAGGACTATACCTGAAGAATCCTGAAAAACCAATTCATAACATATGTATCCTTATGTTCATAGCTGCGCTATTTACAATAGCCAAGTGCTAGAAACAGCCTAAGTGCCCATCAGTGGATGTTTAGATCAAAAAACAAACAGGTACATTTACACAATGGAATACTACACAGAAGAAAGAAAGAAGGAACTCCTACCCTTTGCAACAACATGGATGGAACTGGAAAGTATTACGCTTAATGAAATAAGCCAGTCAGTGAAAGAGAAATACCATATGATCTCACCCATTACAGGACAATGATGAACAAAACTAACAACAAGCAAAACAGAACTAGATACATGAATACAGTGAATAGACCTTCAGGGGGGAAGGGGAGGGGGAGGGAGAGTGGGGAGGAAGAGGCAAAGAAGGGGAACAGTTTAGTCAAGAAACTAATATGGAAGAACCATGGACATGGACAACAAGTGGGGTTGACTTTGGGGGGGGAATGAGTGGTTGAGGAAGGGGGGAGAGGGGAGTAAAAGGGGGATGGATGTAATACAACAACAATAAAATTAGATTAAATAAATAAATATATATTTTTTAAAAGTATTACTTTGTCATTACTAATCAGTATGCTTTAAAGTGTTAATTTACTCTTCAGGGATTTTAAGTAGAGAATTATATTATATACTTTTATATTTAAGATGAATCATTTATTTTTAAGTAAAACCCCATTTTCCAATGAAATTTTAAAATGTTTGCATTGGTTTCTGATGAACTAAGTATATGTTTTTTAAAATAAATAATTTTAAATGTTAAGTTTACTGTTGAAACCTCACGATTTCTATCAATTACAAACATAGACTAAAAGTAACTGACATTTGGAAGCTGTCAAGTTGTCTTATCCTGTTATTTAGATAGATAAATGCTACCTAGTTCATAACTATTGGAGGTTACATTTTTTAAAGTATCTATAGCATTACACTAAATAATTTTATTTCTCAAACATAATTTATACATTCCAATGGCTTTCAAAGTATGATGATATTTAATATGAATGTTGTGACAAATTGCTTTATTATTTCCAAGTCTTTGCCCTTTTTTTTTTACATACACTTTCTGCTCTGTCATTATTAGTTCTTCCAACTACAGACAGAATATACTTCCTGTCCTTGTTGATTATAGTCTTGACCATGTTACTTATGTTAGCCAATGAGATTTGGGCAGAAGTACCCATTTCAAGCTTCTCTCTTGGAGGCATTATAAATTTCTGTTTAGTAATCCCACTTCTGTCACAGCTAGTACATTGGTTCAGTGAAGATGACAGTCGCGTGGGGTGGATTTGGAACTACCTGAAGCTTAAAGTCAAGCCCAGCAAAATACAATCTATTTCAGCCAACACCACATGATTCACAGTTCTATGAGATGGAAGTAAATTATGTCATTGAATTTACAGATGGTTCACACAACACTATTGTGTTAACAGCTTACTGATACAAATTTATTATAAAATGCAGTAATGTAATCAAGTTAACTATAGATTTCTAATCTAGACCCTTTTTCATTTTACTCTTTCAATATTAATTTTGGTGAACTCAATATTATACCTGGCTCATACAACATAAAAACAATCACATAGAAAAACTATATTTCTTGCATAGGATCAGAATCAAATATGATCTCTAAAGCACCAAAGTTACAAAAGCAGCTGATTATAATTTCCCATTGATTAATCTAAAACCCTAAAGCACTGGAGCTATTTCATAAAATGGTGTTATAATTTTTCCCATTTGTTAAATATAGTATTTCAGTGAGAATAATATCTGAGATCTCTTAGAGCTTTAATTCTAGCAGTTTGTTTGTGGTGATTAAAATATGCCCTTTTACAGAAAGTTACAAGAATTTGATCGATTTCAAGTGGCTTTCCTTGGTGTAGTCTTTTTTTTTTTTTTTTTTAAGATTTTATTTATTTATTTTTAGAGAGGGGGAGAGAGGCAGAGAGAGAGAAAGAGAGAGAGAGAGAGAGAGAGAAAGAGAGAGAGAGAGAGAGGGAGAGAGAGAGAGAGAGGTCAACGTATGGTCTCTGCTTCCAGCTACAGATCTGGCTGGAGATCAGGCTTGAAATCTGGTTATGTGCCCTGGCTGGGTAATTGAACCAGCAACCTTTGGGTTCACAGGCTGGCACCTTATCCACTGTGCCACCAGCCGAGCTGATTTCCTTAAAGTGTATGTTTCAATCATGCAGAGGAGAGAACAGGATAAGAAGAACCCATCTGAAAAATGATGGTGTGAGTTGCTACCAATATCTCAGCAGTTCACATTAGTTTATCTCAGGTTATCAGGTGTGAGAATCAATATTACATCTTCAACAGCCTGAGATTATTTTATTACAATGCCTAATATAAGTTACATATGGCATGGTCTGCAAAGTTTTAGTTGCTTCATTTAACTATGAGAATGCAAAAAGGGGCCAGAAATATGTTTTGATCTGTCCTGTTATGCAGTAACTTCTTCATTTATAAATGGAAGAGTGGGCTTATGGAGAATTCATGTCCACGGCTGATCCCTCAATGGTTCTAATATATCACAAGAGAATGTGATAATGATTTCAAGTTATAATAGACAAAGGGTATATGAAAGAAACAACACCTCTAAAGAAATTTTTCAAATCTATCAAGTAAAATTGAACATTTACAGAATTCAATGCCCTTCTGGGTACCATAATTTTCACTATATAATGATAAAAATAAATATATTGTTTTCTTCAGCACCTACCTGTTCTGTTCAAGCAAAAACAAGGTTTTCTAGCCTCTGAATATGACAACTGTTATCTGTTGAAAATAGCCCCCTTCAGTTAGTGACTATCAGTTCTTGTTTTCAAAGCCTGTTTTCACTGAATATTGGAGGTGAAGACCAAAAGCAAGCAGGAAGAAAAGGTCATATTCTCAGGGGATGTGGCCAACTTTGCATATGTTGGTACGGTTTTGCCTGTTCTAAAAACCTTTCAAAGCACTGACAGCTTGAAAATATAAACATAATTTCATAAATTCTTTGATGCTGGCTCTATCAGAAACAAAATGGAAGTCTTCCACTATAATATTTTACGCTTTCAGGGACCCAACTTTATGACAACATTCAAGTCACAGGAAAATATATAAAGTTAAATATAATTGAAACACCTGAATGGAAAGAGGTTTATAAATGGCATTACTGCCTTCACTCTAATGATAAAGACACAAGCAAAACTATTATAATCGTGTTCAGTAGTAACATGGAACCATGTGAGATGAAATAAAATACAGGACACATATACAAATATTTCTGTAGTTGCAGATTTTCAGCCTTTTAACTCTTATAGATGTCTAGTTGGGGTCTGACTCTGACTGTATCCTACTGTTTTATGTATTTTTTCTGTAATTCTATGAGATTAATAGATCCATCTTATAGATTTCTTCTTAATGTTCATTCTTTCTCAACTTTTAGAGTATTTGGACTGTAGCACTCTTTATCTGAATGAGAAACCCTCAAAAACAAACTGTTTTGGGCACCATCTTAAGTATTTAATCGAGTAATTTTTTTTACTTTACTTGTCAGTTCAATGTTTGGGCTTTCTCATGGAAAATTCCTATTTCTTGCTCTTTCTTTTCTTTCTCTCTTTCTTCACTTTCTTTCTTTTTACTGTGTGTACATCACATTTTCATGTTTCTTTATATGTTTTATAATATTGGTGATTACAGATCTCTTACATGGTATATTGTAGCAACTCTGGATATATAGCCCTTCACTTTAGGGTTTCCTATTTTCACTGTTTGTGTGTTTATTTAGTGGCTACGCTGGGCTGGGTCAATGAATTGTACTTCCTCTGATAACATTTCTTAGAGAACAGAGCCTCCAGCATGTGGAATGTTCTTGACCAACCTGTTAGGATTGGCTGTCGCTTTAGCCAAGATCTCTCTCACTATATCTTCTTTGATTTCCCCATTAAGCTTCTGTCTGGTCTTCTATTTTATTTAACCCATATGGTAGCCTCCACTCATTGGTGTTGAACAGCTCTATTGTATTTGACAATATCCTTGGGTAGCAATTGCTTCATAGCCTAATCCAATTCAAGTTGAGCCCTTTTCATACCTGTGGGTTGTGTGTCTCTGATGTTTGCTCTAAGTGGCAAAGCATTCCTCTTGTTCGTCTCCTTCCCTGGTTCTCTCTGTTGACCTTCTAGCTGCTCTACCATTATTCTTGTTGCTAATAATATAATGGACCTACCAGCTCTTTTTAAATTATTCAACAACAAAATGTTGCTTGTTTTCAACACAACCTTTAAAAATAATTTCCCATGTTTTGTTCCAAATAAAGTCACCACCACCCCTCAAGGGTGAGCTATGAAATACTGTTATTTTACAATCTCCTTGTCTTAACAGGCAGAGTCACTGAACCCACTAGTGGCACTGGGGCCGAGGGCAGGGACAGCAGGCTGCTTCTCCTAGTGAAAAGACACTTTTCTATACAGAGTTTGCAGAATGAGGATGGTACTGTTATTCTTATCTTGGCCCTCTTAGCATGAAACCTGGAAACTATGAGCAAACTAGAGTAGGGACATTGGGGCCACATATTTTCAACTAGCTGCACCTGAGGTAAACATTCTGCCCTATGTGTGGGGGCTGGATGCAGAAGGGAGCTCCAGTCCCCTCCCTCTTGTTTATGCCTACTTGGAATAGAGCCATGCAACACAGAACTGGGAGGGTGTAAGAGATGTGCGTAACCTGACCCTCTTGGAGTGAAATCATAGTCATAACCCTGGAGCTAGAGGGAGAGAAATCTTGTTTTCTTGCTGAGTGCAGAGGGAAGGGATGGGAGAGTTATGGGCCACATGTCACAGATGCTTACTGTTCTTAAAAAGATTTAGATTTCTTGAATAAATACTTGTTACTGTATTTATTTACTGTATGCTGTTAAGATAGTTTCAAGCTTTAAATTCTTCAAAAGTAGTTTTTGTTTGTTTGTTTGTTTGTTTGTTTTACTATTTAACTGGTGTGTTTTGTGGGGGACAGTGCCCACTGAAATTTTCACACTGACTTTTTGGAAATTCACAACATTTTGGTGAGTGATTATTTTCCATTTTGTAAACATTTTTATTTTTACATATGAGACATGGGACCAGTAGAGAAAACCTAAAAATGATAAATGATGAGAAGCATGGTCATGGTCACAGTCCAAAACCAGCCAAAATCTGAACTTTCACGTCCATCAATTTCTTTAATCAAGCATTTGGAAAATTCAAAGGTGTTAGCCTTAACTCAGGTCTCCCTATTGCTGGTCCTTGGGTAGCCTCTCTCTGGCAAAAAGAAAAGTATTGTAGACCAGTCTTCCACCCAGACCTCTCAAGACAATGGAATGGACCAAACTCCCCAGAACCCCCTAATCTTGAAGACATCCTAAGACTTCTATCTGAGAAATGTATTTAGGAATTGGAACATGAGAGGTAGTATGGACACATTCAAGCTACTATCTTTACAGAAACTTTTTGAAGAGCCTGTTCCTTTTGAGCAAGTAAATGTTACCATTATTCATATAGTTACAAATAAGGCTAATATACAGATAAAAGTTCAAAGAGAATATAAAAGAGAAGGGATAGTAAGAAAATATCTGGCTTTAGATTTCTAAAGTGAATTTAGGATCAGAGTTTTAAACAATAACTTTCCTACTGGCTTTGTATCAATTTACTATCCATTGCAGGTGGTGAATTTCATACTCATTTACCAAGTAAAGCTTCATTTTGAAACACAATTAAAGAAATGTGGATATAATTCAATTCCATGCTTAAATAAGCTACATATGCAATAATATACCCAAGCATGAGTTTATGAGCAAGCTCTATCAATTTTCTAACAATATGAAATCGTTATATTAATGCAATATTCATTTTCTAAAGTTGAAAGGAGTCACATATTTTACTTATTGTAATATATATAATTTCTCATTCTTTAAGCACATCAATTTTGTTTATTAAAATAATTCTAGAATTATCACATGCTCTCAGAATGATTTATTATCTAAACAATATTATTTTTGCTATTTATTTCACCAAATCCTCCAATGAAATCATCCACTTGCATTTATTTTCTATATTCAGGTTAATATCAATTTCACTACTTCATAACAAATAAAGCACAGTATCGCTAGCTCTACTAAAATTGTCATGGTATTTTGTGATAATTTGTGTGCTGCTGCAAAATCAAACAAAATATTCACAAAAAAATATAATCTAAGCAAGCTACTTTAAAAAAAAACAATGGAAACACAAACCACCTTTGAAAGAAAACTAACTTATTTGGGATATTAATCTAAACTATTTAAAATTTTAAAGATAATAACAAATCTCTTAATAAGAGACTGGAATTCAGAATTATATTGCTGTTACAAATATACAGAAAACATCAAAATAAACCAACTGTTTGAATTTACTTATTTATTTTTTAATGTAAATGTTGCTGGCTTTTAAGTGTGTTTTTTGTTAGTTGTATTTATGTTCTGAGTTTAATTAACATTGCTAAGTGTTTGAAATAATCACTAAAATCCTAAGATGCATTAAATATATTTTTGGAGGAAACAGGTTAGTAGAAAAAATATCTACTTTAACTACTTTAGTCACATATGGCAATGTACTTAATAGTCACATGTAAAATATAATACAAAATTAAAAGTGAATTGCTGCCCTGGCTGGTATGGCTCACTGGATTGAACATCGAGTGAACCCAAGTGTCACTGATTCAATTCCCAGTCAGGATACGTACCCAGGTTGCAAGCCAGGATTCCAGCCTGGTCCCCTTTCTTCCCCTATCCCTTCCCCTTTCTCTAAAAATAGTGAATAAAATCTTTTTTATTTTTTTAAGTGAAGTAAGGTCTACACACAGGCCTTAGATGTTTCCCATAAACATTGGGTCCAGTTACACATCCTGATCATGAATGCAAACCTTGACTTTACTCTGTTTCTTGACTCACCTCCCCATTACCTCATTCAGCTCCTTGGAATAATTGCTATTATTAGCAATTAGGTCCAAGGAAAAGGAAAAACACTGGAATGTTCTAGCTCTACCACTTGAAAGACATGGGGGCCAACAGTAGCTAAAATAACTGTACAGTCAGGTTTTTTTATTTCTTAAAAAATAATATTCAGTATTCAGCTTTAGATAGTAATTAACTCAAGACATACTATAAAACAGAGAACCTTCATGGCAGCTGGGGCACAGACTGTTCCGGAAACAAAACTGAAAAGTTCAATTTTAAGAGCGATAAAATTACGTAGACATTCACAACCTAAAAATTGCTTACACTAGGATCAAGACCTCGATAGTACTGAAAAGACTGGTCCTGAGGACAAGAATGGGATGTTTGAATGGATTCACTTCAATAGTTTAAACTCCCCAGGTTCTGGTCCTGGCTGGTGGCACAGTGGATAAGGTGCCAGCCTGCAAACCCAAAGGTCCCACGTTCAATTCCCAGCCAGGGCATATAACCAGGTTGCAAGTAAGGTCTCCAGCCAGTTCCTTGGCTGGAGGCAGGTGAAAGGCAACCATACATTGATGTTTCTCTACCTCTCTGCTTCTCTCCCTTCCTTTCTCTCTGGAAATAATAAATAAAACCTTTAAAAAAAAAAAAAAAAACTGGGTGAAATGAACAATAATGTTGGCTGTTACAATGTAATAATATTCCTGTCCTGATTGAAGCAGAAACCAAATGTGCTTGAGCAGGGATCCTATAATGCCAAAGGTAGATTTAGCAAGGAAACCTCCTACAAGAAAATACCAGGACTTGTTGAAATTGGGCAAAATTTACATACAATTGTAATTAAGGTATAACAAAAGAATACGCCAAACCACTTTATACCAGGTTTAAAATGGAGAAGAAGAATTTAGAAGGTTAAAGGAACAGAGAGAATGTTAGTGTATGACAGAGGAAGGCCTGAGATGAGAGAAATAAAGTAGGTGGGAACATGTAGGCCTTTCTATGGCATGACAAAGAGGTTTGTTGAAATTTTAATCACAATTGCAATGTAACCAGCAAAGAAACAAATAGGCTGAATTATATATTAAAACATTACTCAGGCTGTTGAGATTTTCTACTTTTGGGAGAGGAAAGATCTTCCTAAGGGGGAAAAAATTAAAACCTTTAACGAAGACAAAATATATTTATCTTATTATATTTTAATATTCCATATTCTAGAAGCTAAAAAAACAATTTTAATGGTAGACAACAATTAGAAGCTATAGCAAACTAACTTGTCAACAGAATTACTTATCCTTTTTATATAATACAAACTTTATTGCTTCTATGTTATGCCTTTATAAAATAAAGTCTAATGACTTGATATTCAAATTTGCTTAAAATTTGATCATCTTTTTTAAAAAAAAATAATTTCATCTCTTTTGTACAAATATATGTAATATATATTTTAAATAAATATATTATATATAAATATATGCATATATACATGCTCTCCTGCTCCTTAGCAAACATTCCCTTGGAACCAGGTAGGGTTTTTTTTCTTATTGATGCATATGCCTTCTTTTAGGTTAGGGTCTTGTTTGCAAATTTTCTTTTCCCCTTCATGTAATCCAATTATCTCTTAAGGCCCAAATTAAGTTTTATATTTTCCAAGAGACTCTCCTGAACTCCAATGACACTGTTTTCTATGGAGTACAATACAAGATTTGCCCTGCAATAAACTAGTAGTCTTTTTAAAAAATTATAAACTCACTCCAGGTAACAATCAGATTTAAACATCATCTGTGTTCTTCATGACTGTTTCAACAATGCAAAGTCCTTAGTATATGCTTGATGAGATATTATAGATCACCAAAGGTCCTGATAAGTATTTATCTCTGTTTAACAAGGGTTTAAGTTGTGAATTCCCCCTCTGAATCTTTCATTGGAAACACTCCCAATATTTATACTAATGGAATTAACTGAGTGCCTGTGAATCACTGTCTTATCATAAATCAATGTCCTTGCCATTCAATCAATATATGTTAAGCTAAACAGAATTCCTAATGGAAAAGTCAAAAAGGCTTTTACATTACTGACGAAAGAACAATTCCCTAAATTTCCAATAATCCAATAATAACTACAATAGAAAGAAGAGTGCACAATAAATCTATGTAATTTGTAAAGTTCATGTGAGTTCTAATCAGATGATCCTTCTCTGAGAACTTGTCAACATAGAGAATAAGCTCAGAAATATTCCTAGATTTATTGTCTTTATATGAGCTATCTGTCAAATTACTCAATTGTATTCTTTCTTGGCAGAATTCATTAATATTTTGTAAGATTCTCTTCTTTAGAAATGTTAAATGTATTAGATAACCCAGGGTTGTTTTCACACATGCTTGTTTCTGAAGATTCTTTTGGTTTTTTGTTTTGTTTTGTTTGTTTGTTTTTGCTTTTCTTGTTGGCAGATCATTCTTTTTAGAAACAACAGCACTCAAGATCCTTAACTGTTTTTATCTGACTTTGCTTATTTCCTTTTATTTACTTCGCAGTGTTGTGATTATTGAAACTATCCTTTGTATGATTTTTTTTGTGTGTCTTCTTCTCTGTGAATAGAACTCATCTTTTCTTCTGAGGTATTGATCTGCCATTGTTGTTAAATTCTGTGACAGTGAACTAAACTATTTTGTAGTTAGTTTATGAGAGATTTCTAACAAATTGCAGTACTATATATAGAACTAGATGTTTGCAAACATCTGCCACTTTCTACAGGAATGTAATCTTAGTGTTGCTTCTAGCGGTAATGGCAATGTGATCCAGTTTTTAACTATCTTTTTACTCCATCTCACATGTCATGAACAAGTAAAAAGGTTACTAAGCTTGTCTACTTCTCCTCCTGATAACTTTTGCATGTACACAGACAGAATTCATGTTTTGCAACAATGATATGAATAGGATCTAGGAAAAATGAATCATGTACTTAAAAATACATACTTAGAAAGAAATTCATATAAATCTTTTTAGAAAAGTATTCTACTAAAGAGAGAACACTTTGATCATAATTCTGGGCTACCTTAGAAATAAAAAGATAGTTTTACTCATAATAGTTCCAGGCAATTGCATTTTAAACAGAGAGAATCAACCTGACAAATTCAGTCTGTCTCACAGTGCATGGCCCATTGGGACAGCCTTATCTAACAAGCCTGAGTCAGGTCCCCAGTTCTGTCAATTTGGACTATCAAATTCATTTGCTCATTCAACAGCATCTATCTAGACACTATAAAACAAAATTATGCTAACAAGCAGCCAAAAGAAACTGATTTTTCTAATCTTTTCTCCCTTTATTCTAACTCCCTGCTTCACATCCAATCACCTCATTTTATTATTGTTTTACAAATGAATATGCATCTGTGATCTGTGACTTTTCTCACGTTGTCCTGTCTAGAACAGCTTCCCCATTCTTTGTGCTAAACTCTTGCACATACTTCAAAACCTAGCCCAGCATGTGAACCTCCCTGTGAAATTTTAATTATTTAGAAAGAAATATGCTCCCTATTCTTCCCCAATACAGTACTCATTACTTATTTACCATGTTAAATAAGAATAGAGACGTGCCTCGGATACATGACCTAAATGTCTTACTCTATAAACAGATTTTAAATATATTTCCATTTTCTCAATGAAAGCATTGATTTTTTTAAATCACTGAAACCCTCTATTTCTCTATTTAGCACACTATTCTTCCCAATATCAAAGTTAATTATCACCCAGGCTTGGGCATCATGAACTATAGGGGCTTTCACTAGATATTGGTAAGGCCCATAAAATTTTACATGGAATACCCAAAATAATTAATGATCAACTTTTAAAACTATATACCATATTTATGATGCAAAGTCAAACATATGTACATATGTTGCCAATAGAGAGCATAATCTATGGCTGTGGAATTACATCAATGACAAAAGTGTTCTACCAGTCTATGACGTCCACTAAGTGACTAGTGCAAATAACTAAATTTTAAAATTTTACTTAACTTTAATAAATTTAATTAAAAAAATTTAAAGCCACATGGCTCGTGGTCACCAAAGAAAGCAGCAGAGATCTATAGAGTCTATTCAATGTACTCAATTTAATTCCATGTATCAATTACTCTCAAAAAATAAGATAGTTTATAAAACAATACATCATCAGTAAATGTCTAAGAGCAGGGATTCAAATAAATAAATAAACCCTGATATTTAAAGAAAGAGTAAGAGTGCAAACCAGCCACTATTGCATGTCAGTTATGTGTTAATCATCATAATGAGTAAAATAGATGAAATTTAGAATTAAAATACATGAGTAGCAACAGAGTCTCTGAACTAGAGGAGTTCACAATGTAAAAAAGAAGCACTTTTTAGAAACAAATATTGATTTTGAGGTTTTCTAAACACTTATACATGTTATCCCCAATTTATTTCTCAGAGCTTGTTGTTCATTTCTGCTCTGAATTTTTCCATTAGGAGATTCTTTTCATTGCATGGTCATTAAGGAAAATTATCTGCATAATAAAACTCAAATTGCACAATAGTATACTATAGTAATTAACTTTTTACAATAAAGTTTTTAAGTGCATCGTAAATGCTAATAGAAGAAAGTGACTGTTTCCTTATTAGTGTTACAATTGGATTTGCCAAAAAGACCATTATGTGTTTTTTCTGTATGATGACTGTAGTAGTGCTTAGTTGTCTTTAATTTTATTCAAAACAATTTTGTTGGATTGTATTGTGATAGCTGTCATATCAGTGTGCATTTGAAAAATACTTTTCAAAATTGTTGAATTTTTGTGCAGCCATTTTAATATTAAAGATGGAAGGAAATACACATTTTCAGTGATTATGCTTTATTATTTCAAAAAAAGTAAAAAATGCAACTGAAATGCAAAAAGATTTGTGTTGCGTGTGGAGAAGGTTCTGTGACTGATCAAACAAGTCAAAAGTGGTTTGCAAAGTTTTTCAGTACTGTTGACATTGTGACCAAACAATTCTTTGCTATGGGGCTGTCTTATACATTGGAAGATGATTAACAGCACCCCTGGCTTCTACCTACTAGAAGCCAACCACAGGAGGTAGCTGACATACTCAAAATATACAAATCAGTAAAGTTACTGGTGAAAATGAAAAATGTGTCTTTTATTTCATGGGGAAAAAACTAACAAACTTTTTGACTAACCCAATTCATCTCAAAGGTTTAGACAGTCTTACCTATTTAGAAATATCAGAGAAGAGCACTTAGAATAACTTAATAGTTAGTTGATCTAAATGTTTATATATATATGTTTTAAATTTTCTCTGGAACATAAGTATATGGACATATATTTGAGTAATTGGGTAGGTTCTAAAATATGTAACAATAGTTTAAAAACAAATTGCACTTTATTAATGTTTTAACTTATACATAATAGAATCATGTATAACATTTTCAATGAATACTTTTTAAACCTCAAAAATGCAGAGTAAATATTTTTCTAAATAATTACACTTTTATTAGCTTTTATTAATAAAAGTATATTTATTTGGTATTTGGATCTCTTTTTTTCTAATTCTATTTTATAGTCTACTAGATAAATCCTCTCATTTATGTCTTTCAATGGAGCTGAATAAAGGTCATTTAAATTGGCTCACCTTTCGTATTCTCCTGTGCTTTATCATAATCCCTATTTATATTGTAAAAGGATCATAGTGTCCTTTTCAATATATTTTTTCAATATGAAAAGGCATATTAACATTTCATTAAACAAACCTGAGCCTATTGGATTTAAATGCATACTCCTCTTGTGGTTTTCTTTTGGTCAAAATTATTAAGTTCTTTTGCAAACTCTAAACTATCATACTGAATTTGCTTACTATCAATTATTTTGCAATTTTAATATGCAACTAATACAGTATAAATAAATGTTAAAGTTTAATATTATGATGGAAAATTCTTCCAAAGCAGTGTTTTTAATATCATAAACTGAGATGCTCTAGCCATGTCCCCAACCCCTTTGAATTTCCTGACTTCCTTTACAAGGATAATCTTGGTTAAATTGTCTTTACTAAAATACAAAATTTGAATTGTTAACTATCAAATATAATGTATACCGAACATAATAAATACAATCTATTTTTTTTTACTTTCATGCAAACAAAGCAACATAATGCATTTTATTTGTGATACCTGAAATGAAATTCTTACTTGTTATTACTACAACAACCAATATATGCTCTCTCTTACTGTTGTTATAAGAACCAATATATGTGAAACTTGATTAGTTTAGAAAACTTAATGATAAACCACAGCGGTGTCGTACTGAAATAAAGAATTTAAGCAGGATCAGAACAAGTCATTACACCTCATCCCCTCAATCCTTACATCCAGTGTCTAGGTCTGGTTTACAAAGTCTAGGCTGTTCTCACCACACAAAAAAAGTTACCTTTTAGCTGAAGTGTATGAATCATTTTCATGGGCTCAGAGCCTTACCCAAATCAAAATGATCTGTGTCTGTTCACTTTGATGTTATGCCTCAGCACTTAAATGCTGTCTAGCTTCAAATTTCCTGAATATAAAATCTTGCCAAAACATCTTTTTATTTAACTATGCTGATTGTCATCAGATTATAATACAGCCACCAACCCAACAGTCTTCCCACTCATCTTTGTTAACAGAAACCTAATTTGTTCTCTCTCCTCTGAATAGCTATGTCCCTCAGGGATGAATAATATACTCAGGGAATGAAATACAATGTCCTCAGGTAAATGTAAATAGTTTTATTACCAAGTTCTGGTCCATGGAACAAAGAGAAAAGTCATTTAAGCTGCATCCTCTTTAATTGACTTTGCCAATTAAGTGTATGAATGTGTGATGCTTGGAGCTGCTAAAGGCATCTTTTTTTCTTTTCTTTTTCTTTCTTTTTTTTTTTAAAGATTTTATTTATTATTGTCAGAGAGAGGGAAAGGGAGAGGCAGAGAGGGAGAGAGACATGGTTGCCTTTCACCTGCCTCCAGCTACAGATCTGGCTGGAGACCTGGCTTGCATCCTGGTTATGTTGCCCTGGCTGGGAATTGAACCAGCGGCCTTTCGGTTCGCAGGCCAGCGCCTTATCCACAGTGCCACCAGCCAGGGCTAAAGGCATCTTTTGATTCTGAATAGCTAAAGCTAACATACTGAGAGAATGGCAGAGTGGAAAGATGGGAGGGAAAAATAAACTGTCATTTATGGTTTTATTAAGCTTTTGCATTATGCATGTGGGGTTCAGAACAAGCCACCCCAAGGTGTTCTGTGGGTGTTTGAGCAAAGGGCAATTTTAGCTTCGGCCTTAAAAGGAATTTCTACCCCTCTGGTAACTACCTTGAAAAACTTGAATTAGAGGATTTGCCCATAATGAGATTATCAGAGATACCCTCTTGGATCTGTCTATAGGGTAAGATAAGCTTCTATTCACTAAATGTCTTGCCTAATTATCCTGCAGTGACCCTTCCAAGCCCCCTAGGTGAATTACTTCAAGCCAAGCTCAGGATGTCTTACATACCTCACTCACCCTTTGTCTCTCTGAACCTTTCCTACATGTGGAGTTTCTAAATCATGCATGCATATGGGATTCCCATACACATGTATGTAGACTAGGTTATTTTCTCTTGCTAATCTGTATCATGCCTATTTGATTATGAAAAAATCCAGAAGAACCATGAGGGTAAAGGAAAGTTTGCTTTTCTTCTACATGTGAAATGACACATTTTCCTCTGTGCGTAAGGCGTATGAATTTGGCTTTAGTTTTATTCAGCCAACAACATTCTGACTTATACAAATACCTGCTCATACATTCACTTTTCAGTGGATGTGTGCCCTGAATATATTGTCTGACTTTCTAACCAGAATGTTGACGATTTGAACCAAATACCTGTGAATTTGTTTTGTATTCCAGAAATAATACCGCTACCAGTAATTGCCCCCCAGAATATTAAAATACTGACCAAGCAATTTTTCACATTTAAGTATTTCCTATAGGATAAGACATGCTTGTTGTAGCTAAAGCTAAGCAGTGCCTTGAATATTTCATAGCAATACATAACCACCTTGAAATTCAGGTAAGATTCTCTTTATCTACATGCTATACATGCTATAATTGTGTGCATTTTATTTAAATCCTATCATGTGTGGCCATTTTTATCCCCTTGCTTCTTACAGACTGGCCTATTATAAAGAAAGCTCTAAAATAAGTATGACTTGTTACAGATTACACCCATTTATACATTTTTAGGAAGAAAATTAAGAAAGTCAGTGAATCTAAAAATTATTAAGTATATTTGAAAGCACAGAAAACTTCTCAACTATAAAACATTTAACAGCTAAAACTTCCCAATATGTGTAACATCTGGCAGAGAGATTCCACTTTATGATTCTATATCCAAATAGTGGTCAAAGATTCGGCTATTATATTTAATGTACATGTGTGAACCCTCAAGTGGAATTTCTAATTCAAAGGATGGAGATTTGGTATTTGGATTCTAAAAATGATTTTTAAGTAATTGTAATGTACATTGCATTTGAAAACTACTTATGTCTTGTGTGATCATGGAGGAATAGTCTATGAATCAGCAGTACTGAGTATCAAAAATTACTTTCAAAATAAACAGAAAGGGGAAAGATGGTTATCTCTAAATAGGTCCTTGATACTGAACTGAATTCAGGGAAGCTTATTTATTTTATTGAGTTCCTTTAATCAATGATATGCACATTTCCTTTTCTGTGGTGATGGTGGGAGGTAGAGTATGTCTCGTTGTTTTTGTTGTTGTTGTTGTTGTTGTTCTTTGTTTCTTAGAGAATGGATTTAAAATGTCCATGAGTAAAAGTCATATTGGCCCAAAACCAAACACAAATGTATTTTTTTTTTATTGTTATCCCTATTGCCTTATTTTTGTTTTGTTTTTGGTTAGGGGTAACAATGAAAATAATTAGAGTACAATATGTAATTAAACAATATTTTGTATTTAAATAAAATGACAAGGAGGCAGAAGTCCAGTTTAGATCAAAATCTTTAGAAAAGGAAACATTATCTCAGAAAGGGACCTTAGAGAAAGTCCAGCCAACATTCTCTTTCAGAGCATCTCTGCTGCTTGTTGGGCAATGGGTCTCATGCTGTTTCCAGATTGCTGGTAATATATATATTTGATTGTTTCTAAATATACCAAAATTGTATTTAATCAGTTAGTTCTAGGACTATTTTCTCAAAATAGTGATATTAAAAAATAAGCTTATGATTACAATGATAAATGCAATGAAGTAAAAATAAAATGCTATGAGCTGACTATAAAAATACAAATCTAATTGGAGGAAGGCACTGCCTGGGAAAACTCCATCAGGAATTGACATTTCAGCTGAGACCTGGAGGATGCAGAGGGATAAGTAGATAAATATAGAGGGTAGGGGGTGAGGAAGAGCATGTAAAAGGCAAACAGAAGATGCAGTCTCTGAGGTAACCAGGAACATTACGTATTTGAGAACATGAAGAAAAAATTAAAACATTAAGGATGGACTAGTAAGGATAAAGTTTTGAAATTTTTGCAAACAGTTCACTGCAACAGTTTTCAGAATTCATATTGACTGAGAGGAGCATTCAGACAGGAAGAGGAGTATATTTGGGGAGATGAGATATTGATCTACTAAAGTGGTGTGAATGATGATATTAGCAATGAAGAGAAAAGAATGATTTAAATTCAACAAGAGCTTATTTAGATTGGAGGTGATGTACAGGAGAATTTTTTTTTTTCCTTCTGTAATTGGATAAATGTGTGTGCTATTTACTGCAGTAGTGAACATAGGAAATGGAACATGTTTGAGAGAAAGCCTGTTTTCGTGATGTCATTTTTGAAAGATCTTTGTAATATCCAAAGGGGAGAACATGCTGGATCCTAAAGGCTTTTTAGGGTGGAGATTTACAATAGGTTCCAGGATAGAATCTCAATAGACTGTTCATCAGCTTTCTAGGCGTATCTGCTCAGGGTTGTGGTTTCTACTGATTGGTCGGTCCTAGGACAATACAGCTGATCCTGAGGTCAGTGATGGCATCGCTTATCTGGTTTTCCTGCTTTTCTGGGCCTAGAGCTGAAACACAACTGAAGCCTAGATGTTATCTCTAGAGGTTAATGCTTAAGGGAGTGGTTATGCTTAACTGCCTCCATGGGAATCACAGGAAGCTGCCCTTCGAACACTTGCTTCTCCTCCAAGGGGGTCCACCACATGACTAGCAACATGCCAGGGCAGGAAAGGTCAGGGTGGTGGCCCAGCCACAAGACCAGCAGTATGAAAAGTCAGGGGTCTAAACTGCCTTGGGCAGTGACATGCTGGGGCAGGAAAGGTTACCCTGGCAGTGAGGGTCTTGTTGTTCTAGGTTTGCCAGTTGCTAGGTGCCCAGGGCTTTCTGCGCTGGTGCACCGACTGTACCTGGCCCATGTCTCTCTAATTGTCTACCATGGCTTTATATCAAATTAAGTAAAACTCATGTATGATTTTATGGTTTTCCTAAAATAACAAACATAAGGCAAAAAAAAAAAAAAAGTCTAACGTTGTAGGAAATATGTGATATGTTCATGGAAAACAGAGACGGTGTATTTTATATTATCTTTTATATATATATTTAAATATAAAACCCAATATTGACCTGGAATGGTGTTGACAGGTCAGCTAACCCTAGTCATATTACACATGAGGAAAATGAGGTCGATTAAAGTGGTGAACATTTCTATATAGAACTTTTAAAATTCATGTCAGTAAGCTTGGGAATAAAACATTTTATCTTACGCTGAGTCCTTTTGAATTTTTATTTAGTGACTATACCAAATTAATCTTGGTTTAGAAGCAGAACCCAAATGACTGAAAAGCCAGAAGCAACACTGAAACTATCCTTCAGCTTTTGAAGGTATACGTGATTCAGGAAATTCCCATGGTGTTCTTGTTTCCAGGCTCTTCACCTGACATTTCTGCTTTTTTCCTTTCCGATGCACATTTTTCTCAGTCATGTATTTTTAATGCAGAACTTTTGCTTTGAAAAAGCACAAACTGGAACAAAGCAAGCTGATATTCCCTAAAAGATTGGATGTGAAAAATAATCATGGATGACTGCTTGGATTACCTTGAAAATACACTGAAAATCAAGTTCTACTTTCTGTTCATTATTAGTTGCAAGGTGACTCAGAAATAAATACGAGTCTGTGAATTTCTCATATGGTCTAAATGCTGTTGCAAAGAACTTTTTTTAACCTTCTGATGAATAATGGTAAGTTGCAGGCACATAGAAGATATTTTTTTAATCCTTGTTAAATAATTGTCAAATGGCTGAACCATGGCATTGATTTAAATAAGACCTTGAAGTACTTCATAGACACATCTGGTTTTTCCATTTCCATCAGCTTTTTAGTTCAAATTAATCACTTGAGCCATAACCTGTCCAAATTGGCCTAACAATCAGTTTCTCATTCTTAGGGCCTAAAATGAAAAAATAATGCTGGAGTTTTAATCAGGCCAGATTCAAGTTTGCTTCCTAACACTTAGAAAAGATCTGCTCAGACAACCTAATAATCCAAATGCAGTGGTCCTTGTATCATTCACCATAAAGCCCTTGCTAAGGTGTAACCCCTCCGAGAGCATAGAGTTAGTAACAAATGTGATCCCACCTCCTCATTTGGCTGAGTTTTGTTTGATTGGCTTCTAAAATGAGAACACTCCAGTGTGCATTTTTATGGCCAGCCATTAGCTCCAAATATGGTCTCAGAGTGGGAATGTCTGAACTAGCCCAGAAGAAGACCCTGGTGTCAGCCACAGACTGGGACAAACCCAGCCATTCTGTGCTGCCTGTCAGACCTTATTATTAACCTGAGGACACCAGCTAGACTCCCCTTTCCTTCATGTTCATTTCCTTATCAAAGACCTAGGTACATCTCAGCCAACTTAAGATCCTTTTAAGATCATCTGTGTTTATCAGAGATGATAAAAGCACTGAGCCACAGAAAATAGTGTGTTTTATTTCCTTCCCTTCTAAGAAAGTTCCTTTGAATCAATTCAAAAATAATTTAAAAGATCATCACAATTCATAAAAGATCTCTAGGGTTATAGGATTGATAGTTGTTAAACCTAAATAACAAATAGGAATGTTCAAAACCGCTCTTTGCTTAGCAAAAAAAAGAGACCTGTCCTCTGCTGGACACCCGACAGAAAAACTATAGAAAGTTTCTAAGTGGCGATCTCTTGAAGTCCTGACTACTTCTATTACACAGTGACACGATACTGAGTTGTTCCAATTCTGTTTTTGGTGTTTTTTGTTTTGTTTTGTTTTTTATGATAGTTCCTCCTGTTCTTCTCTTCTAATTTTCTCCGACTTTACCCTGCATCAAAATGTGTTGCCAATATTTGTTTTGTTTTTTGGTTAACAAAGACTTTTCACATAGCTTACCTGACCATCATGTTCACCACAAAAGCTGCACGCCTACCTATATCTGCAGCTACATTGTCTAACTTTCTTACTTAAAAATATCTACAACCAATATCAAATAAAGTTGCCTAGAAATTGAGAAGTGTAAGTAAATTATACATTAACTCTAATCTAGAAAGGAAGGTGACATATTACTTTGCTGATGAAAGAAAGGGTTGGAAAGTTGATTCTAATTAAAAAATTAATAGCATTTTAAATATTTATGATGTACTAGATGGACACTGCTATGTCATTGTCTCTCTTGGCAGTCATAAGAAACCCTAAAAGGTATATGTCATTATGTCTATGTAAAGATCAGAAAACAGATTTGAGAGTAAAGTTTAAAACAAGGCCTTCCTTGAAGTCCCAGAGATTCTCCTGCTGGGAGAATCATGGGTATTTACTTTCAAAGGCTTTGAAAAAGCAAGTAATCATGAGTTTTAAAGCAGCAAGGAAATTAATTTTGCCAAGACCACTTAAGCTTAGAAAACCTTGAACCTGGAAACAATCCCAAAACTGGCAAGCCTCTTGAGACCCCAAAGAGGGGACCAATTTAGCCTATGCCTAGTCTACTGACCTACAAAAATTGTGAGATAATAAATGTGTTTTGGTTTAATACATCTGCCAAAGATTCCTCAGTTGGAACATGTTGGAATCAGAATTTAAAACAATGGCTGGTAAATCCAAAAGATAACTAGTCTCCCTAACAAATAATTTCTGTCATTCATATTTGGTAGATGAATGAAAAGATAGATAAATTACAGCTATAAAACAAAAAATTGACAGACAGTTGAATGGGTAATGATGATAGACACAGAGGCATTTTATCAAACTTAGATACACAGAGCTTCCAAGCCTTTAGTCTGGAAAAAGACTAAATTCACTAAAGCCAGAGAGATAAAGGCCATGAAGAGCACTTTAAACAAGAGGGAGTATTTAAAGTTTAGGATATAAAAAAAGAATGCAAAATTTAAAATAACAGATAATACCTGTGAGAACATTATATAATAAATGTTTAAAATTAGGTAGAAAATAAGTGAGGCTCCATCTTATTTAGTATTCTTAAAGTCATTGTCTGAAAGCCTAAACTAATTTTCTTTAAACAAACATTACATTAACAATTCTTAGGCATCTCTGATACATTGCCCTTCTTTCCCTAAGAAAAGGCTATTATTTTTTAGCGATTGTCCCTATTGCATTGACTATTAGATGTGAGGATTAAATTTGGAATCACTGCTACTGTAGGTAGTTAGCTAATTATTAATAAAGGGTATGCAAGGAATTAGATGTTGAGCTTAATAAATTGGGGAGCTTGAGCCTGTTTGCTTCACCAGGAAACTACAGATTTACACCCCAAGAAATCAAACATTGCTCCACCAAGTGTATTAACACTCCTCCCTTCCCTTCTCTCATAATGAAGTATTAGGGGGGTGGGCAAGAGGAGGTGCTTCATCATAAATGCCTGTAAGTCTAAATATGGGGTGGACCTAACAAAAAGCCCATGAAAGCTTTGGAAGTTGATTTGCTATTTTGAAAAATTTCCTGGTTCTTCCAAAGTTAACATAGTCCCAGGGGAACAAGGAAGCTCTCTCTTGCTTGGTAACACTCACACCATGCACATTCCCTTTTACCTGGGAGCATACCACCATGCAGGTGTAGCATTTGCAGTGGCCTGTGGCAGATACACTGTGTGGGCTCTCAAAGACTAAGCTTTAATATGAAACAGAATATTTAGACACCGGCCTTTGTTTTGGTCTTGCTGAAGGTAAGGTTGGTCTTTTTCTATAGTGGTACAGACAGAAAGGGGCCACAAAGACAGCTTTCCACATTAACAATCATTTAGCATACCGCAATCTCCATGCTTAGGTCATTGGAATTCTTTCCTCGCAGTCCAATGAAAGAACCTGATTTCCACTAACAACAAAATAACACACATTCAAGTAACAATGATAACACTTACTAGAATTTAAATATAGAATATCCTTTAACTTTCTCATTTTTAAAATGGAAAAGATAATAATAGTTTCTATTTACTGTCAGGTCCAATCTTACTGGGTTTAAGACCACCAAATGATGACAGCAGAGAGGGCCCTGGTCTGAGGGTGATGAAGAACTTGTGAGGAGCCTTTAGGAGGTTTTGCATGTTTTTGGCAGTGGCAAGGTTAACAACTGCAGAGAGTACAGGCATTTCCATACACTCTGTCCTGCTTCTGCAGCAGCCAGGAGCTGGAGAATGCTGGTGTTGCCACGCATGTTTTTTCTACTCTCCCACAACAGCAGTGTGAGTTGAGCTTACAGCAAGGGCAGTTTTATATACACATTGGGACAAAGGAGGCTCTATGCCAAAGAGTTACATAGTAGGTGACATCAACCTGCTCAGAGTTGTTAAGTAGATTACCTCTGGAGCCCAGTGTTCTGGAAGTTCTGGAGATAAGATTAACCCCAAGGCTGACTCCAAGACCAATCCCATTGGAAGGCCCAGCCCTATATAGACAGGGGACTTCCTTCCCCTGATACCTGCCAATATTGCTATAATAATCAAATATCTTTTAATTATGTCATATGTTTGTGGCACCAAATACTCATTAAAAATTTCATTTTGGGATTTTTTAAATCATTTATGGCTATTTAACATGTAGATCCAAGGACTGAGAGCAATTGGCATGTGCAAAAAGCTGATTTAAACAAATCATACTGATTTCAGTATCAGAAATCATCACACTCTTCAGGTAGACTTTAAAGCTCTCAAGAGCACATTTATATTTAACAAACATCTGCTGTGTGCTAAAAACAATAGTAGACATGCGTACAGTATGTGCCATTTTCAAACTTACTCTCCACCCAAATTCTCTGGGGTGTGCATCATTACTTCATTTTACACATGGGGAAACACCGATAGATGAAGAACTCCCAATGAGCTAGAACAAACAAAAGGATAAAATTCATTTGTTTGTTTGTTTCTGTTGGTTACACACAGCAAACAGCAATTTCTAAACTGAAATTAAGATTTCTTGTTAGCATCATTCCCAAAGCAGTGTTTCTCCAACTTGTAATTCAAGTAAAGCACTTGAAACTATTGCCAGGTGGCTATGAAAAATGTGTTGGATCAGTCTTTGCTGGCAAAGCTTAGCTAGCTCTGCTCCACACTGAGTTCAGGGCAAGCTCAAAAACTTGCTGAATTAGGGCTAGCTTCCCAGGCTTTTAGTTTGGTCCTTGCTAATGGTGTTTGGGTAATATGCAAAGCAGCCAAAAAATAGTTTAAAAAGTTGATGCTTTTTAAAAGGTAGCTTGAAAGATTAAATTACACAAATGAGTTATGCATAATACCCTCATTAATCAAGCCAGGATGCCAACATTTATACTACCTGTACATCCATAAATCCTAAGACAGACAATGGTCCAGGACTAATAAAATAAGTTGAACCCTTAAAGGAGGGAATGCAAAAGGATTTTAGAAACATGTTTGGACCAAGTTGTGTTATCATAGAGAGACTGAGAATGATGCATGAAAAATGCTTGAACCTGAGTATACTACTCTCAACATACATTAAGAATAGTGTATTTTTTATCATTCTGAGATTGAAGGAGGTCATGCAACATGGCCTATAACATATATCCAAGCAAAATTTTAGACTAGAATATCTAAGAGTTATATACAAACAGTTATACTTTTTCCAGAATTGCTGATATTACCCATACTGTGTTCCCACTGCTAAGGCTTTTGGGGCTAGAAATTTTTTATCTCCTTTAGGGAATGTCAATTATTTCTCTGCTTTTCTGAATATGCTAACATAGTTCTTCATTATTTAGATGATTAAACTTTGTTAGATGTATTCAAATGTTTTCCCTGTGTGCTCTTTATATCCATATGTTCATATTATTGACATTTATTAAGACAACCTTTGTATAGACATATTATCCTTAAGTCATTAATATTTTAATACCTCATGTTAAGCTACAAAAGGGAATCACTACATACTTGATATATTTCAAAAATACACAGATACAGATACACACAAATTTATTTCTCATTGGGTATTATAAGAAGCTTGAGTTTTGCTGGAGAAATTTACATAACATTGGCTTAATTCTATTCTATTAAGTCAAAATTACAATTAAATTTTTATGCGGATATTCAATCAGAATGTATTGGACTTACATGGTGGTTATTTTTTTAATAGCATGCTTTAACTTATTAAAATGCTAACATTTAATTGAATAAATAAATGAACATTGTATTTGAAATTTAAATCTTTAAAAAGATCACTTAAATCTTAATTTCTACTGGGTATTTTAAATATTTCTTTTGACACTTATTTAATGTTTTCTGCTAAATAAATGGATTTTGAATCAGAAGACGTTCAGTACTTTTATTTGCCAAAACTGAGGACTACTCTAATGATGTTATGATGAATGAATATTCATTATGTCTAGTGTAAAGCATAACATTTTACAACAGTTAACATGCAAAACATTTTAGAGTTGCATTCATTGACACAACATATATTATGATTTTGCTCTTTTGACAGATTGAGAATTAAGTAAACTCTAAGGTCTTGAAATGATTGCCATTTCTCAGTTTCCTATAATATACCTAATGATTTTCTAACATAATAAATACTTTATCTTTGGGGAAAATGGTGACAAACCTTTAAATATTATGTATAAAAATAAAAAGGCAATTTAAATACAATAAAAGTTATCAATAAAAATGTGTTTAGCTTTACTGTTGAAAACAATAAATTTTGAAATTTTTTTGAAATTTTAAGCCATGTTTTAACCAGAGCAGATTTAGTAGTATACAAAATGGATCATTTTCAAAACAGTTTTAATAAACATTACTATGTACTCTGTAGCAAGGAAATAGAGCTGAGCTTGCCAAAATTTTATTCTTGGAAGGGCTCTCTATGCAAAAATAGCTTCTTACTTTAGGTACAATATTTGAGAGGCTTTAAAATTATTCAGTGGGTTATTATGAGCTATTCAGTAAAATAAGTAATAACTTGTAACTTTGAAACTGCATCTCAGTGTTTGCTTGTTTCTCATCTAAATTTTTTTTCTGCTCCTCATGGCTCTCACTTTGACTGGCTATTCAGTATTGTATAGGAAGTATTTTGTGACCATCTGCCACTTACTTCTTTGGCTCCAATCTTTTCTGTTCTGATCGCTATTGATTTTCCAAATGAACCCACCATAAACTAAATGTAGCAATTATTACATTTAGGTTATAAAGAGTCTTTTCTACTGTATGTTGTAGCTGGATAACTAAAGAATTAGTCAAAAACAACTTACAAAATGAAAGCATTTCACAGAGCCAAAGGATTTTAAATTGCTATAATTAAGTTTAAGTCTATATTATCATCATTAGCCTGTATTTTCTATATTTTAAAATTAATTAGCCACACAAATTTTCCCATTTAAGTCTTAAGCAAATACTAACACAGCTGGTCCTCCCAAATCTGTGAACTTTGTGCCATTTGTATTCAAAATTGAAATATCCTTCAGGAGAAAGAACTGTTTAACACAAAGAGGTATTTGAATTAAAATTTTTTCTCTTGAAAGGCAAACTATTGAGAAAATTGAAAAATCAATGGTTGCCATCAGTTAGAAGGTAGAGGGAAGTGGTGAATAGGTACAGCACAACGAATCTTTAGTGCAATGAAATGATTCTGTATGATATAATTGTGGATACAGGACACTGCACATTTGGCAAAACACTTAGATGTGTTCAACACAAAGAATGAACCCTACTGTAAATTATGGGCTTTAGTTAATATACCAATAATGGTTCATCAACCTTAGCAAATGTATCACACCAATGCAAGATGGTAATAATAGAGGAAATGGGTGTATATGGAGTGGTGGGGGTGTATGACAAGGTGAGAAAGTAGTCCCTATACTTTGTATTACATATTCTCCAAGCCTACAATTGCTCTAAGTAGCAGTCTATTTGTTAAAAATTAAAAAAGTAATCCTCCCTTTCTTTGCATCATTTCACTATGACTTTATATATCTATTCCTAAAATTAATGTTGACATAAATGGGAAAGAAACTTTTGAAAGACTGCTTCTGGGTGAATTGGTCCAAATTAAATATCATGAAAAAACTCAATTAGAATTTTTGTGAACACAAATTATAACATGAAGTATGTTGGTATCTTCATTTTATTTAACTGTGGGTGGAACAGGGCTGGTGAACTAAAATTTTCATTCATACCTTGAAGGAAACTAATCAATTGATGATCAGACTGTCTTGCATTCCTTGAAACAGTTGATGTATACAAACTACCAGTCCATCCATATGTTCCCAGGCTGTATATGACCAAAGACCCATTATGGTTGCTTGTTTCTTGTCCTTTTACATTGCCTTTTCATCTTACAGAAGGAACTTGATATGTTTCAAAATCAATATACCCCATGATGTTGGCCCAGTATTTTGGAGTTATTAGAAAGAAAGGGATAAGTGCCCATCAATGGATAAATGGATAGTTGTAGTACAGATATATAATAAGGTAATTTTTAGTAATTAAAAAAAAGAACTCCTGTTTATGACAATGTGGATGGATTGAGAGTTTATTATGTTAAGTGAAATAAGTCAGAAGAAGAAAAATACATCATGATCTCTCTTAAATGTATATAGAATCAAGAATAAAGAGGAGGACATAGAGAAAGAGGAGGAGAGGAAGAAGAAGAAGAAGAAAGAAGAAGGAGGAGGAGGAGGAGGAGCAGAAGGAGGAGGAGAAGAAGAAGGAGGGGGAGCGCTGGCTGGCTGGTAGCACAGTGGATAAGGCGCTGGCCTGTAAACCCAAAGGTCTCTAGTCCAATTTCCAGTCAGGGCACACAACCAGGTTGCAAACCAAGTCTCCAGCCAGGTTCTTAGCTGGAGACAGGTGAAAGGCAACCATACATTGATATTTCTCTCCCTCTTTGCCTCTCTCCCTTCCCCTCTCTCTAAAAATAATAATAAAATCTTCAAAAAGAATAATAATAATATCTGAGTTAGTATAATTTAGTTTATCATACAGTAGAAATGATGTATATTTAATAATATAATTAAACATTTTATTTATTATGCACTTTCTATTTTTAAATATCAAATATATATTGAATGGAGGTGTTAACCATTTAATTTGCTGGGCTTTATTTAATGGGAGCAAGAGGATTATGTAAATAAGAAAAAAAAGGTTTTAAAAAATCAAGCCATCTCTACTGACAGTCTAGTCTTGCATTTACTAGCTAATATTTTTAATTTTAAAGATTTTATTATTTTTAGAGAGAGGGGTAGGGAGAGAGGGAGAGAGGGAAAGAGGCATCAGTGTATGGTTTACTTTAACCTGCCCCCAGCTGTGGACCTGGCTGGAGACATGGCTTGCAATCTGATTATGTGCCCTGACTGGGGAATCGAACCAGTGACCTTTGGGTTCACAGGCCAGTGCCTTATCCACTGTGCTACCAGGCAGGACCTAGCTAATATTTTTAAAGGAACTTATTTATGACACATTCATGAGAAATGCTACTGAACACTGGAATCCAGAAATGTGTCCTAGATATGCTTTTAACTCAACCCAAATTCCCCACATTTGGAACAGCTATTTTAACTCAGGGGTCATATTATTATATCATTTTCCAAATCTTACTTTTGTCTCTGACAAAAATAAACAATACATCTCAGTTAATTAAGTGTTAGAGAATAATTTAATGTTTCCTTAACCATTCCATTTCTTGAGTAGAAGAAAGAAAAATACTTTTAGTTTAACTAGGCACATGGTGTGTAAATAGGAATGAACAAATCCATTATCTGTAACCAAAGGGCATTTTAAAAAGCCTATTACAGAATCTCTCATGTATTCATCATTTCCAAGTTGAATTGTGAAACTTGTTAAAGTATAGATATGAAAAGGATTGCCAGCATGTCAACCACCTTAATACCATCCAAACTTTCTGCAATTGCTGCATTTTCTCCTGTAAGAAATGTCAAGATTTCATCAAAAAGTCTTTTAATTTGGATAATCTCCATACAGTTGTCTGGCTACTTTCACTCTCTGGTTTGCAACTTCTCTTGTACCAGTTGTCATTTCTGTAACTTTTCCAAGAGCAACTGTGCAGTCTTGGGACCAGGATGCAGAATGTCTCACTCAACAATCCTCCTACCAACCATCTGCTCCTAGAGACATCAACAACTGTTGGCATTGGGAGACTTTGCAAAATGAGGAGGAAATTGTTCAAAATGATAAAGTAAAACTCCCTCAGAGATCTTTAATCCCTAATAGACAAATAATTGACATAGAAAGACCAATGTTATTCAAGTAAAAGATTTGACATCTAGAAAAATAAAATCAAACAAATAAAACCAAAAATGCTGCATTCACACAAAGTTGCACATCAAAAAATTTAAATTATAGTACTAAATCTCTATAACATTGTACAATATGCAAGACAAATATGTACCAAAAAGTGTGAAAAGATTTACAACAATGATTCAACCAAACATAAAAATATATGTATTATATATATACATATACATACTTGCATATATGTATATGTATGCATACATACATATATAAACACATAGATGTATATGTATTCATATATATATGTTTTTCTGTTCCTGAAATTTCCATTTTCAATTCCCAGGTCAAATTTATTATTTGCCATAACTTTCTATTACTAATTATAGTTTAAAATGATCCAGAAGGGACCTTGTTCTCTGCCTTTCCTTGTTGTGTTTGCTGTGCTCTCATCAACCTCCAGCCCACTCTTTCTGAGACTGAGCACAGTGCCTTCAACTAAATTGCAGAGCTCTGATGGAGAGATATTTGAAGTTGATGTGGAAATTGCCAAACAATCTGTGACTATCCATGTGAGAACATGTGAGAACCATGTTGGAAGATTTGGAAACGGATGATGAAGGTGATGATGACCCCATTCCTCTACCAAATGTTAATGCAGCAATATTAAAAAAGGGCATTCAGTGGTGCACTCACACAAGAATGACCCTCCTCCTGAGGATGATGAGAACAAAGGAAGACAAACAGACGATATCCTTGTATGGGACCAAGAATTCCTGAAAGTTGACCAAGTTGACATTTTTTTAACTTATTCTGGCTGCAAACTATTTAGACATCAAAGGTTTGTTTGATGTAACATGCAAGACTGTTGCCAACATGATCAAGGGGAAAACTCCTGAAGAGATTCGCAAGACCTTCAACATCAAAAACGACTTTACTGAAGGAGAGGAAGCCCAGGTACGCAAAGAGAACCAGTGGTGCGAAGAGGAGTGAAACATTGTGCCTGACACTGTAAACTGTAAGGATTGTTCCAAATACTAAGATAAAAATAAAAATAAAAAAATAAAATCATCCAAAAACAAAAAAGAAACATTTCTTCCTAATTACAACAGGAATAGCAACAATATTTGTTTGTTTGTTTGCCCTTTTTAGTATTAAAGGAAAAATTAGCTTTCAGAACAAGCACCAGTAGTAAAACTATGCTTAGTCCCAAATGTGTACTGCTACTCCCTGAAAATATTCCTGGTCTTTCATTATAATGTGACCCACATCAACCCTGTACAAAAGTGTGGATGGAACTTTATTGCCTTTCTGCATCTTGATTTGGAAACCTTACTGCCCTTGAGTAATGAATGATTACCAGTCATTCAGGGTTAATTCAATTCACTTTTATAGGACAACTGAAATTTTTGGACAGATCCCTTAAGAAGGAAATGCCCTAAAAAATAATAATTAATTTTAAAGTTGACTGTGTAATTTCTTATAAATTTAATATGATTTCCAAACTAAACAAGTAAAATATGTAGGACAAATGTTATAATCACCAATTTATAGAATAGTATTGGGTGAGTCATTCCAAGTTATATACCTTAGAAGGAATAGTGGCAGAGCCCATGTTTTACAAATTCAGAACAGTTTAATTCCATTAAAATTGTTGTTTAGTTTAATTTTTAATAAAATGTACTTTTCTCTCCTCATTTCCTAAGATTACTTATCATCATATCATATGTGTGCATAAATAATAAATTCTTTAAATATACTATATAATTAAAAATACAAAAATATTTAAAGGTGTAATTCAAATGTCAAGATCCTAAAGCTGCAAGGTCTTACACATCTGGTTAGTCTTACAGAGAATATAATAGCAAATATTATTATAAATTTATCTATTTTTTAAATAATTTATGCTTTATTGTATTTTTCCATTACCAGTTATCCTCCTTATATTGTACCTTCTTACAACGTCTGTTAAAGACTGTTTCTAAAGATCTAAGTTGCCACACAACATTAGTTAATTTTGGGAATTAACTCATAGTGAGCCTTTCATACTCACTTCCTTCTGTTTTATTAAATCCTTTTGTTTCTTTGCCTGAGTTCCCAGCCTGTTAAATTTCATGTCATTAATGCCTAATAGTTAATGTTTTGGTCTATTAGAGGCCTAAAGCTTAAATGACTTGGGTTTGATGATTAGCAATTCTGTAATTGTGTGGTGTCTCTCTCCGGATCTCAGAACTCTGAACCAGAATCAGAGCATGTTTTATCTTGTATGTATTATTCATCACTCTCCTACTCAGAGGGAATTTTCACAGACATAAAAGTGCTTCAATTTTTCTTTTTCTGAGGAAATATTCATGTCCAATTGGACTGACTGATTACTACAGCCAGTTGACTCTCAAACATGTGGGCAAAACAATTTGTGTCATTTAAAAAGGTATAATTACCTGGCTGGTAGCACAGTGGATAAGGTGCCGGCCTGCGAACCCAAAGGTCGCTGGTTCGATTCCCAGCCAGGGCACATAACCAGGTTGCAAGCCAGGTCTCCAGCCAGGTTCATGGATGGAGGCAGGTGAAAGGCAACCATACATGGATGTCTCTTTCCCTCTCTGCCTCTCTCCCTTCCCCTTTCTCTGAAAAATAATAAATAAAATCTTTAAAAAGGTATAATTATTAGTACAAGCGATCATTTTGTAAATAGGTGACTGTGTCAGACTGACTGAGTTTCTCTCTGATGGTTGAACAATTATAAATCTCCTATATTAGCAAACTTCACTGAAGTATTGTCAAACATGAACTGTCTATTAGAGTATTTGAGATCATTGGTTGCAGCTAGGTGTAATTTTGTCCCTTCTATATGCCACTTGGTAGTACCTGAAGACATTTTCAGATGTCACATTGGGCAGGGGTACTACTGGCATGTAGTGTATAAAGGCCAGAAATGTTACTAGACATTTTACACTGCACTAGAGACCTCCTTACACCAATAATTATTTTGCTCAAAATGCTAACAGTGCAGAGGTTGAGAAACTCTGGCTTAAATGGGATCTCATGTACAATAGCTTTTAAACATAAAATATGGGTAATTATAATACTGATAAATTTGTTTTAACTTTTAAAAGCTAGGTGAATTAACTTAATCTAATCTCTCTTCCTTTAATATCTAATTTGGGTTTTAGGGTTTTTTCTATTTATTTCTATGTTAATTATGGTTCTAAACTTTAAGTTGAGTTACTCTTCTACAGTTATCAGTGCATAATAAGTTGGAGAAATGGCAATTATAGTTTCCTTTTTTTTTCAGTTTGGGAGAGGAGACACTAAAAGGAGTACTTTTAGATTCAGGTATTGTGAATTTCAGCAAACTGTTCTGCCACTTTTCTCCATGTAAGTTGGTGAACATAAAAAGAAAGAAATTTTATTGATTGATTGACTGACAGGCAGGCAGACAAATAAGCAGACAGAGAAATATATGACGAGACAGATGGATGGACCAGATAAGAAGAGCTTGAACCCTAGAGCCAGGCACCCTAGGTGTTTACCCTGACCTCACCATGTACTAGCTATATGTCATTTAACAAATAACCTAACATCTCAGGAGCTTATGGTTTTAAATCTACAAAATTGGAAAAATATAACATTACTTTATTACCATTGCCCTTAGAATGAAACACACATAGCCTAAGAACACACATAGCCTAAGTTCCTTATATAGAATAAATGTTCAAAAACAGTAACCTTCCATATATTTACTTTACAGACATTTTTATGCCAATAATAGTGCTTTAAAAATATAAAATAATTTTATCATTTATGTTATCTTTTCTAAAACAGAACTTTTGATAATTACATGTTTTTAATAGCTTCAATTGATAAATAGCTCTATACAACACTGTTCTATAAAAATAATCTAATTCTCAATGTATTTTTTATTATCATTGGAAGTGAAGAGTAAAACTAAAAGGAGTGTATTGCTAGAAAATAACAAGATTTTCCAATCCTGCATTTGAATTTGTATTCATTACGGAACTTTTTTTTATCATTATTTGAAATGTAGAGTGAAAATAAGATGTCTGAATATTGAGAAAATAGCTGGTTAACCAATATTGCTTTTTCATTTATAGCTATTAGTGTTTTTATGCTTCTGATTCAAATTGCTCAGGCTTCAGTAATTTATTTTTCCAGACTTATAAAGTGCTTTCAGTGATTTTGATTGAAGTTACTCATTTTTCATCACTGTCATTGATCAAAGTCTTCCTATACTTCTCTTCTTCTCTACAGTGACTTAAAAATGCAGTCTTATCTTCAACTTCCTGCTTTAATCTTTTTTATCTTAAAATGTCTATCTCAGCCTGTTTATACTGATTTGTTCCAAATGAGTCCCAACTGATTATTGTTCTCTGTTATTTATTTCTAAGTGATTAAACTTAACAGATACCAGGATATATATTTTTGTTGAGAAATATATTGCTCTAACAATATATTTTATATATTCAAATATATAAAACAATATATATAGAGAGAGTTGTATTTTAAATATACAGTTGTATAAATAATGGAAGAAATGATTGGGTAAATCTACATTTGCCTCATATCAATTTTGATGTTTAAACAAAGGATTCTAGGCCATGGCTGGGTAACTAACTGAGTTGGCTAGAGCATCACCTGACATGCCAGAGTTTCCTGTTAAGTCCTGTGTCGAGGCACATACAAGAATCATCTGAATAAAACAACAAGTGTTGATGAGGATGTGGAGAAAAAGGAACCCTTTTGCATTGTTGGTAGGAATGCACATTGGTGCAGCCATGGTGGAAAGCAGCATGGAGACAACTCAAAAAATTAAAGATGGATCTGTCATTTGACCCAGTGATCTCACTTTTAGGAATATAGCTGAAGAAACTTGAAACATTTATTAGAAAGAACATAAGCACTCTTATGTTCATTGCAGTGTTATTTACAATCACCAAAATTTGGAAGAAGTCCAGGTGCCTGTTAGTAGATGAGTGGATAAAACAATTATGGAACATGTACACAAAAAATTCTACTCAACTGTAAAAAAGAACAACATTTTACCCTTTGCAACAGCATGAATGGACATGGAGAGCATTATACTAAGTAAAATAAGCCGGTAGAAAAAGCCAAATATTATATGATTTCATTACATGGGAAATCCAATGAACAAGCAAAATAGAGACAGAGTCACAGCACAATGGCAGCTATGGGGGATGGGATTAGGGGTTAGGGGATGAAGGGATCAAGCAAAAAAAAAAAAAAGGGACTCGTGGACATGGAAAACAGTATGGTGATCGTGGGAGGAGGGATGTATAAGGGAGATAAATAGTAATGGAAAAAATATGAAAAAAAAAAAGAGTTAACCAATGAATGCATAAGTTAGAAACAACAAATTTATGTTCCTCTCTCCCCCTCTCTCTCTCTTTCTTTCACTCTCTCAAAAAAACAAACAAAAAAGTCTAGGATTATACAGTATAAGTTTATACAAAGGATTGGGAGTTTTCCTCCATTAAACAAGATACCTTCCAAATCAACAGCCCCCAAGCTTTTCAGCACCAAGGACTGACTTCATGGAAGAAAAATTTTCCCAGACCAGGGAGGGGAGGGAAAATTTCAGGATGATTCAAGTGCATTACATTCAAACTCACCTCCGTTGTGTGCCCTGGTTCCAAACAAGTGTGGACTGGTACTGGTCTGTGGCCTGAAGGTTGGGGACCCCTGCCTGCTCCAAATCACCTTGGTAAAATTAGTTCAAATGTAAAGCCCTCAATTACTTAGGGAATTGCCTGCCTATACTGTAGGACTCTAAACTGGGATTAACTTTAAATGGGAAGATCGGGAACAAAGGGGTCCTTGGATACTGAGAGGGGTCATTTAGGGTCCTGAGAAATGATAGCTCCATTCTACGTGCACTGACAATTATGCAATTAGTTTCCTGGGCTGTGTTATCCGTTTTTTCAATATTATATATATATATATATATATATATATATATATATGGAAATAGAACAATATTTCCTGAATGCTCAAATTTGCAGACAAATAACCAGACACAAGCGAGATAATATGGCTGAGAAGCAAGAGGGTGTGAGATAAATTGCTATTTTAATATATCAATACCAGAACAACATGTTTTCAGAAAGCTTTCTAATACAGAACTTTCTATACCATATGCTGGCTAAATAAGAAAGTTCACAAACCTTTCCTGAAATACCAGATGCAATATTTTATGATATAAGAAAGTTGACCTTGGCAACGTGTCACAATATACTTTGTTCTAAGGTGACATGATCTCATATTAATATCAAATGTAATTTCAGAGCTATAGAAATAAAAGGTGCAAGACACTTTTGCCTCATTAGTGTGAATTCTTCTTTTATTATTATTTTTTAATCAGCATGGGGTGCAAATGCAGCATTTTCTTTCCTGGCTAGTATAATGGCTGGTGCCTGCCTCCTACTCTCAAGGATTTTAGCTTAAATGTACAAGATTCAACTATATATCTAAAAATGATCAGCCTGGTGCCTCTACAGAAAAGGTGTCATTAGAGTTTGAAACAAAAAACACCTTTTTTTCTTTATTTTTCTTTCCTGCTATTTCCATAGAATTAACTGGAATTAACACAGGACAGAAAACATCAAGATGCCATTTCTTTCTCCAATAGTAACACATTGATTTTAAGTAAGTAAGTCACTTGTCTGGGTGTGTGTTTTTTTGTTTTTTTTTTTTAATTCAGTCCCCAAATTTGATATTATTTGGAAAGTAACACTATTCTTTCTCTTTTGAGGATCCATACATTAACTGATTTTTTAAATTCTTTTTTTTAAGAGTTAAAAAAAACAGCATTATGAAATATAATTCAATGTGATTTAGTTCATGCCTGACTCAAACAGTTTTTCAGTGTACCATATAATGCATTTTGGTAATGCTTTGATTTGCATATCATTTATGTACAACAGCTACTCAAATTCATGACACCTTCCTTCAGGTTTGTTTTGGTCAAAAAATGTCTGGAAGATGCCCAAAGGCTACTAAAATATCTTTGGGGATTCCAGAAAGATCAATCAAAGCTTTAGAAGTCAGCCCCGGCTGGTGGCACAGTGGATAAGGCATCAGCCTGCAAACCCAAAGGTCACTGGTTCGATCCCAGCCAGGACATATAACCAGGTTGCAAGCCAGGTCTCCAGCAAGGTCTGTAGCTGGAGGCGGGTGAAAGACAACTATATATTGATGTTTTTCTCCCTCTGCTTCTTTCCCTTTCCCTCTCTCTAAAAATAAATAAAATCTTTAAAAAATGGTTTAGAAATCTATAGAGAAGTGCAACAAGTTCAATATCATTCTCATTGTTTCATTTATAAAGTCAAATGAAACTTGTAGGTGAAAAGCAACTTGTACTTCAAGGCATATACAAAATTATAAACAAAGACTTTGTTTTTTCTGCATTTTCAGGAGCAACAGTAATAAGAAATGTTCAGTGACTCATAAAGATTAAGATCGCCACTAATTTATTGAATTAATAATATGAACACTATGGGAAGTATGGCTTCAGAATCTAATTAAGATTAATAACAAAGTATTCTAAGATTTACAAACATGGGTTAATGCTCATATGACCTATCCCATGCAAGGGTTATGGGAGGTTATGAGATTTGTGAGGCCAGCACAGACCAGAGTAAGAACTGTATCAAACATCTACCAGCCTTGATAGGAGATGAATAGCATTGTTCTTAAGAAGGTCCTGTTTCTTTCTCTCCCTCTGATGATAAAGCTCTAGTGTACTTTTGGTATCAGCTAAACAAAAGTACTCTTAAATATTGAAATAGTTCAAGTGTATGACACATTCAAATGTTATATAGAAAATAATTTTTGTTTATATAGGTGTAGTTTTTAATTCAGTATGAGAAGCTGGTATAGTACAGGAATTTTAGGTTGTGATGTTTACCTTAAAGTGAGTACAACTGATTCAACCATGTACAGCTCTTCAATTTCACCAAGAGGATAGGAACCTTGTTTTCCACACAGAGTTAATTGCGTTATTTTGCGTTTATTTTTCCCATGGAGACAAAAAATCATGTCTCCATTTTTTCTCCATCTATTTTTTCTTCAGCTCATTCACATAATTTCCATCCCTACATTGAAATTGCATTAGAAGGACCTTATAAATGACATATCTCTTCTCCATCCATTTCAGGAACTATTAAGAAATAAATACAAAATTCTGATAAAGGGATTATAGCTTCTGATAATGCTAGAGAACCTTTCTGCAAATTATTCTTTTTACGAAAAAATATGCAACAACAAAACTTGGACAAAAAATAAACAAACTAGTTTTAGCCGGTGGCACAGTGGATAAGGGGCCAGCCAGCCTGTGAACCCAAAGGTTGCTGGTTCAATTCCCCAGTCAAGGCACATAACCAGGTTGTAAGCCAGGTCTCCAGCCAGGTCCATAGCTGGAGGCAACCACACATTGATGTCTCTCTCCTTCCCTGCCTCTCTCCTTTCCTCTCTCTGTGAAAATAATAAATAAAATCTTTTAAAAATGAAATAAAAACTAAAACAAACAAGCAAATTTATCTTTGAAGCCATTAGAGAGAACCAAGGTCAGGTCTTGAGGAGTCAGATCCTGAAGAGAAAGAAGCTCAAGAAGCTCTTTGAGGTCACCCCAATGCTACTTTTCCTTCAGGTGTCGACAGCTGAAAGGCTAAGAAGATGGTGCAGAGAGAAGTAGGTGAGATGGGGTTAGTCTTAGTTCAGCTTTAAGCAGTTTTGTGAAGCTCAATCTCAAGAGTTATGACTCTAAATCACAGAATATATTTCATCATCCCTTTCATATAAATACTGGTGGCTTATAAAATGTTAATTTAGTTTTAAATCTTCCACTTTATGATAGAAGTTTCTAGGGTTATCCATGAACCAATTATCTTGACTTCCATCTTCTGAAATAAATGCAAGTTGGACTCCAGATGAAACCCCAAAGTAGTCATAAAATTGAGTAAAAGTTGAAACTTTAAGTTGATTTTACTTACCTTTCTTAGTTTGGCATGTAAAAAGAGATGTTTTTCCATACTCCTTTCCATTTGGTTCAGATTACAATAATCTGAAAGTGCAAAGAAAATTCTGTTCTGGTATTTTTAGTTAATATTTGTATTCTTAATCCAAGAGAACACTTTTATGTAAATATAAATGGTTTGCTTATATGCAGATTACATAAATATAAACCTACTTATAATCAAATATTTTTCCTGTTATAAGACATCTTTCAACTCTTACCACTTCTAACTTCAGAATTCAGGTCAGTTGAGAGTTTATTTAGAGTGACTGATTTTTCAACTTGCACAAATATTATCAGTCAAAATTGCTGAAAAGAATAACAGAACTACATTATCATAGCCAGAAACTATTTATTCAAAAATCTAGGCATTTTTATAGGCACAATTTTTATACACTACAGCCTTAACATATTTTATGTATTGGCCAATTTAATAGTAAATGTAAGTTTTGAAATAAATGCTTTTGCTTAGAGTTATTATTTTTAGTTTTATTTTATGCAAATAATATGGTTATCTTCTGTTCTGTGACTCATTTATATCTTAGGATTCTTGAATCTTTGTTAGTATAGTACTAGAGGAATAGTAGAAGTGAATATATAAAATATTAAATCTTCTATATATATTTATTTTTATAAAAAATGAATAAGGGGCCCTGGCTGATATAGCTCAGTGGGTTAAGCACCAGCCTGCAAACAGAAATTTCTCTAGTTCGATTCCCAGTCAGGGCGCATGGCCAGGTCCCCAGTTGGGAGTGCATGAGAGGCAACCAATCAACGTTTTTTCACACATCATTGTTTCTCTCCCTCTCTTTCTCCCTTCCTGACCTTCTTTCTAAAATATAAATAAAATCTTTAAATAAGTGAATAAGGCAATTTGGCTTTGCCAATACTTAATACATAGATTAAGTATGCATAAAGTAATAATATATGTATAGATAATGTTAATCTATACATTACCCAATGTTGTATGTAAAATGGGCCTTTCTCAAATGTATGTAAAATGAAGTAAGATAAAATATTTGAAAACCAAAACAAACAAACAAAACCCTCCTAATTGCTAATGGATTCAAAATAGTTAAAACAAGTATACTTTGAGTTCATTAAAATTTGAAGATGCTCCCACATTTAAAGTAAATCTAGTTGTAATTTTCAAAAATTGGAAGTCTTTTTCTCACTTGGTCAGCCTTTATAGAAATTAGATTCCTAGTTTTTATATATGTACATAAAAATATCTATTACAATTTCTGTTTCAGAAAATGTGGTGAAAACCAGAGAAATCTGCAGGGCATCTGATTAGTGTGGAAACACAATTAATTGGATGGCTAGTATATTGGAAATTAGTCATTTCAGGAAGTTAATCCTGTGAGGCACAGCTGCCAAAGCATCCTATTCCCTGTTAGACAATGTTTAATTAATAGATTAGAGGGAACCCAAGCAAATCATGAGCATTACTCAGGTTTATACATTGATTAGTTAAATGCAATGTATGGCAGGACACTTACTGTTATTTAACAGGAAGTTACTCAATTTCAAGCTTAAAAGCATTTGCCTGGTTTTGGTCATAAATCATTACATTTGATTCACCATCAATTTGAGTTTATATTCACTATTTATTTAGCTCATCATATAATATCATTTATGATACATTATAGAGGCCATTTCTGTGCAACCGTATTCTGGCATGATATTTTTGGATTACGTACTCAAAAATATTTTCTAAATGAAATTACAATGTGTATATGTATGGATATTTGAGAAGAGGCATGTACAATATGATGCCCCTTTTTTGTCTCAGTAAATGATTCCTTTTTAACCAGTGTGTTCTATCGTTCCTTAGGGTTACACCCTATTTATTGCAGAGTATTGACAAAGTCCTAAAGATGAACATTTTACTGTGGAGGGAAACATGAATATGCTTCCCAAGTCAAATGATTGGTAAATGTGTTATTGTCAACTTTTTATACTAGTCAAAGCTTGGTGTACTTCACAGCAAGTCAGTTATTTTACTGATGTTTAAGGATCCTGACCAAGAATAGTTCCAAAAATCCTTACAATGGAAAGGTGGGTGTTAAAAGCCAGTCTTAAAATCACAATTAACACTCATCATGTTTCTTCACACCCTTTCTAGACTTTTCTCACTTTTAGGCAACACTTCTCTCTGACAGATGTTATCCTGCCAAAGATATCCAGATGTGGCAGGATAACAGTGGGATGTATGTCCCTAGTTACCTGTCCTTACACAGACATGGCTGTTTTTATAACCTATGTATCTTTATTGTCACACATGGAAGCATTAAGAGGTTGTCCCATGAATCTCCCAAGTTTCAGACATTTTTCTTTGACCCTATTATGTCATAAGAACCCTAGCTTCTTGTGATGATCATGGTCAATTTTCCCACTCCACTAGAGTAAATTTTTTTTTTTTTTTCCTGCTTGTCTCTCTGTATATGAAGAACCCCAAATTACAGGGTAAAAATGGTAGCTCTAAGTTCTTTAGAATTTTAATGAGGCCCTGATGGAAATATACTCTCCTAAAGACCAGAATTTTAATTCTATAAAACCCAAAATATCCAGGAACAAGAATTATATAGTCTCCAAATGGATAACTTGGCTAGACAAAGGGAGGTTAATTCCACTTCTCTTTACAGCCCTATTTCCTGGATTCATCTGCTCTATCTTTCAGGAACATAGCATATATAAGTCATTGGTTCAGAGCATACAAAACGTCTTGAGCCCTGGCTGGTAGCACAGTGGATAAGGTCACTGGTTTGATTCCCCAGCCAGGGCACATAACCAGGTTGCAAGCCAGGTCTCCAGCCAGATCCGTGGCTAGGGGAGGATGAGAGGCAACCATACATTGATGTTTCTCTGTTTCTCTCCCTCCCTGCCTCTCTATCTTCCTCTCTTTCTGGAAATAATGAATAAAATATTTTTTAAAAATGTCTTGAATAATAGTATGCAAGACTCGCAAAGTGTCATTCTAAGATAGTGCCTTAGTTGTGCCTTTTTTAGAAGACATTTCCATTTTTTTAGGACAGCAGCTACTCAGTTATGCAATATATAGGACCCAAGGATCTTGTAGTCATGTGATCATTTTCAAACACACTTTGCTTTAAATTCCTATGTATTACTCTGTCCAATGCATTTCTAAGGGGAACCATGTCAGCATATCAGTTGCAAAAGTCCTTGGAAAGAGACGCCAAAATGACACTGACTTCAGAAACAACAAACCCATATTCAAAATATGATTCAAATCTGAGGGGTGATAAATAGCTGTCTCCTCTGTGTAACAGGAACTTAGGTAATAAACTTTTTACTGAGTGGTACAATATCAAAGAAACAGCATGAGTCAAGCAATTCAGTAAATAAGCCAGCATTAATGAGAAGAGCCCCATGTTACTGAGCTCATGTATAGGCTCTATAACTTTATCACTATGTTTACTCTATTCATGGGTTCATTGAACAAATACTGGGTGGTTGAGGACAGAGGATGTCTAACCTAAATGAATAATCTTGTCTATCTGATCATTAAGTGCCTCTTTAAAATGAGACCAAAATATCTCAGATGTGTCCCCTCTTCTATTCGTCCATTTCTCCAGAGTTCTTAGTCTTGATCTTTCTTGCTCCTTCCTGTCCTCTAACCAACAAAGCAGACAGTTTACCTCTTCCCAAGACATTGACTATATCTTTACCTCTGATAACTTCTCTCATGATATTAAGGTGATAACTACGTGCATTGCTCACAGTTCAGCCTGTTGGGAAGATTCCCTCACTACCCTTATGGCTATATAGGAATGCAGCTATGGTGCAGCGGCAGCCCATCTGCAGTTTCACCAAATACTATCCTGACTCATCTGTGGACCAGACACCAGTGTCTTTCTCTTCCACAATTATTTCTGAAAAATATACCCCACCACCACCACACAGACATAGGTATGGACAGAGGGTGAGGCTTTGTTAAAAGACAGGTAGGAAACCTGTTCATAAGACATAATTGGCACCGGCCTGCAAACCCAAAAGTCACTGGTTCAATTCCCCAGCCAGGGCACATAACCAGGTTGCAAGCCAGGTCTCCTGCCAGGTCCGTAGCTGGAGGCAGGTGAAAGGCAACCATACATTGATGTCTCTCTCCCTCTCTGCCTCACTCCCTTCCCTTATCTCTAAAAATAATAAATAAAATATTTTAATAATTTTTTATTTTAAAATATATATAATTGTATTTTTGGACCATTTAAAGCTTTCCCTACATTCAAGACATTTATAAGGTTTCTCTCCAGTGTGACTTCTCTGGTATATAATGAGGGTTGTACTCTGAAGTGTTTCCCACAGACGGAACATCCCTAAAATGTCTCTTGGGTGGATTCTCTGATGTTTAGAGAGGTCAGAGCACTATTTGAAGCTCTTTTCATGTTCTTCACATGTATAGTGTCTCTCCCCTTTATGGATTCTCTGATATCTAAAATGGTTGGAAATATGTCAGGTTTCCCCACATTTAGTACATGTACATATAGTGTTTTATTCTATGTAGATTAATTGATGCCAATTGAGATGTGAGCTCTGTCTATAGCTTTCCCCACATTTGGACATGTATTGGCTCTACTTATGTGTCCTCTGGTGTTTCATCAGGGTAGCTCTCTGACTGAAGTTCTTTCCATATTATTGGCATTGATTAGATTTCTCCCAAGTGTGGACTCTCTGGTATTTCAAGAGGTCAGAACACTCACAGTTATCACATTTATAATGGCTTCCTTCATAGAGCTGCCTCTGGGCCTCAGAAAGTCCTAAGGTATGCATATACATGAATACATAAGAATATAAATATATATATTTACTTTTTCAACAGAAAGGACCTAGAGGTAATGACACACCAGTAGCAACAACCACACCTAGTACTTAAATCTTTATTTCTAATATCACTCTCAATAAAAGGAACAAGTATATCTGAGAAAGGCGCCTCTTTCTGGGGCTGCAGGAAGCACATGATGAGCTTGAAGCATCTTGTAGTGCCAGAAAGTACAGAAATACTAAACCAAACAAACAGACATATTCAAAGAACAAAAACAATATTGAAAATATATCAAAGGAACACAGGAGCCAATTGATGCCCATAACAATCCAAGCTTCTGAATAAATCAAGTGGTATTAGATTATAATCCAAAGTACAAAATAATTATTCAACATTAATATCCAATAACTATCAATATTGATAAAGAAATTATGAAACAAACAAGCAGGGAGAAAAGATAAATCTCATATATACATACATTTCAATTAATGTATGTGTATACCCAAGAATGGGAAGAATAACTTCCTATTTCTTAGGTATGGACTGGCGTTGTGACTTCCTTCAGAAGTGTACGGTGTGGAAAGAGGAGGTAGGGGGAAAGGAACTTTATTGTGAAGAATCTCAGCCAGGTAATTAAACAGTGGTGAGTCATGATAATAGTGTATACACTGAGAATGGCAATGTATTACCTCTGTAGTCTTCCTCAACTCTTAACCACAATCTAATCATAAGGAAAACATCAGAAAAACTCTCAACTGAAGGATGTTCTACAAAATACCTCACCAATAATGCTAAGGTCATCCAAAACAAGCAAAGTCTAAGAAACTCTCCTAGAGTTTCTTAAAAACCTAGAGAGACATGACAAAAAGAACCTAGAGAGACATGACAACTTAATGTTATATATTATTGTGAATGATATCTTGGAACAGAAAAAGGTTACTAGCTGAAAACTAGAAAAGTTTGAATAAATATACATTTTAGTTAATAATAATGTATGTGTTGATATTAGTTCATAACTTGTCATAAATGTACCATATTAATAATTGGAAAAATTAGGTGTAAAGTATATATAAATTCTTTGTACTATTTTCACAATTATTTTCTAAAACTATTTTAAAAGAAAAAAGTTTACTTATAAAATTAAGCCTGGTAATACAAAGATTAAATGACACAATACAAGGATATATTGTACAAATAAAATAATGAAAGTCCATTAAGATACATTAACATTTCAGAACATTAAGAGTAAAAAAATAAAAATGAGTAGAAAAACAAATAATTAACTTTTTTTAGAATTTAAGGTAAACACTTAAAATGAAAAGCTATAAGACAAAAATAACATAATAGAAACTCTATTTCTATTATGAGGGATGAGGTAGTTGTGAGAAGCTGAGAAGCAGGAAGCCAGAGGCTTAATGAGGTAAAGGATATGCTTAAGTACAAAAGGAAAACAAATGAAAAGGAAGCATGGATCAATGGATAGGGAGAAAACATCCCTGTAAAAACAAACCACATTTTTCCAGTGATATCAACTGTATGTGATAGATTGCTATGGATTGTGGTCTTGGATATGAAATCCATTATGGCTTAGAACCTCAAAAGAGAAAGCTTTTTAAAATATTTATCTCTCTGCCTTTACTTTTTATTTATTCCCCAAGTCCCTAGAGATGAGCTTAACTTTTCAAAGTCCTTTGCTTCTATAACCTAAGCTAAAGTTGAATGGTGGCAAGGGAGGTTGTGAGTGATAGTGTTCAAAGCAGATATGCATTTTCCTATACTGTTAAAATAAAAAGTAGAAGATTAAAGGGAATAAAATAAAATTTTGATGGGTGATCTATACTTAAAGTTTTAGATGTGGCATTTCTTGAAAATAAAATTGAATTAAAAATTACATGACTATATATACTATTGTATCACAAATTCCATTGACCATCTTGAAGACAAGAACTAATTAAAAAGTTGAACAATAAAATTATTCCAAACAAATACATACCACTGCATATACATTTATTTATGATTTTCGCATAATTAAAAATATTCAGAGTGATATGCTTATCATTTAAATAACCTGATTGACTTTTCAGAAATCCTTGTCTTCCCATTTATCCTATACTAGCTTCAACATGTTTTAATAAACTCGTAGAAAAACAAAAAGTTTTTCTAAAACAAGAGCATCTTTTCTGAGCCCCAGCATCAGTACAACTCCTTTCCTCAACAAATGCTTTCAAGTCAAAATAGCCCTAGAGGCAAAGCTCTAAAAAGGCAACTGGGAATCAGAGTATCTGTTCTGCATCTAAATACTTTAATAATTCATTAACTTAGAATTCTTTTATCTTTTCCTTCATCATATAGTACAGAATTTATTTGGGAGAGAAAGTGAGAACTAAATATTTTATATAAATATAAATCCAATATTTTAAAATAAATATTTGAAGTATTCGTTATATAAGAATCACTTTTATAGTGATATGGAAATGTTTGAAATATATTTTATATAAAAGAGTAAATGATTCCCTTATGCATATTTCAAAAAGAATATTCTATCATTGAACAAATTAAATGGTCTTTTTCATATATTCCATTTTATTAATATTCTACATTTTAATAATAGTTATTAATAGCTTGTTTGAGAAATTAAGAAAATTAGGATTTGGAAAGAAATATGTTGAACATTTTTATACATATAATAAATTTCTTCAAAGTTACATGCAAAATATGTAATAATTAACAGAAATAACATGCAAAAAAATTTTTGGAAGTAAAACTTCTTTGATATTGAACATGTTTAAAAGTACTGCAGTTTACCAAACCCTTAGAATATTAAAACACAGTAGTCCAGTCTAAATTGCTTTGTTTTAAAATCTTTTATATAATTCTTCACTAGATGCTTGACAATTGGCTGAGGTTAACAACAACAAAATCTATTTTCCAAATGAGACTAGCTCATTGCATGATAAGAATTTCTATTTATGGTATTTTTTATTCCAGATGCTTTTAAAATAAATTTATAAGAACAAAGTCATGTGGAAGTGAATGGTAAGTTATTTTTGTTCTATCTTTCTACCTCTAAAAGAATTTGCACTTCTTTCAATTTTATTCCAAAAGAATCACAGTCTGGTAATGTGATGACCTAAATTGGGAGTTAAGAGAAAAATTAAATTAAACAAAAACAACAAGTATCAAGAAGGTGAAAAAAGGAAAGAATGAAAAAAAGAAACAAGAGAGTGGGCCTTATAAACAAGCTAAAAGGTATAGCAAACTACTCTCTATACAAATGGCATGATGGGAAAGGTAAATTGCATTATATTCCCACCCCTGGTTGACCACAGAAAGTACTTTGGTCAAAATAAATTAATAGAGCTAATTCACAATTCATACTTATGTTCTCTCTTGGTTTGTGAAACTGGATGCAGACTCACTGAGGAAAAGCAAAACCTGCTGTTTACAAAATAAATAAATAAATAAATAAATAAAGCAAAATAAAAAAGCATGTTTTCCCCTACAATGGGCTATTACTCTGTTCTGTCAGTCCTATCTAAAATAAGTGCTAGTGTATTTTGTGTCTTTAACAAAACTGGGCCTCCATGTGTGGCCTTCTTCACTCTTCTCCCTACATTCTTTGATGTGGGATTGGAGTTCATAAATTACATTTCTTGACTCTGTTTTCCTTATTGCTCATGAAAAAAATCCCCATGGTCTTTCATCCTTTGCCAAGATCTACTGAAAAATAGGGACTCCTTGAGAGTTACTTGACAATTAATTATCAGCTTAACCAAATTCAAGTCTCTGAACACTTTTATTCTCATTTGAGTGCATCTATCCAGTAAGGAACAAAGGGAACTGGGTCTCTAGGCTTGGAAGGGGCACACATTTGACAACCTTGCAACAGGTGGCTAAATACTTGTAAGACATAATTACAAGGGGGATTTTCTTCCCCTTTCAATGTATAGCTTTTTCTGCTCTTGCATATTTGATCTAAAGGGAGAGATACACAAACCCTCCCAATGTCCCTGTCTTGGGAACAAGGGGAGAGGGGAGGATGCTGAGCTGCTCTGCAATTTGGTCTATTGCAGAAAAAAAGAAACAATATGATCAAGAAAAGAGGCCATGCACTGAATATCCTAATTCAAGCTCTTTGTAATCACTTTATCCACTACCTAAATGGCAGGAGTCTAACAGGACATTTAGAGAAGCTTTTCAAAGAAGTGGGGTGTGGGGCTGGCTGGTGTGGCTCTGTGGATTGAGCACTGGCCTGCAAACCCAAGGATCACTGGTTCGATTCCCAGCCAGGGCACATAACCAGGTTGCAAGCCAGGTCTCCAGCCAGGTCCCCAGCTGGAGGCAGGTAAAAGGCAACCATACATTGATGTTTCTCTCCCTTTCTTCCTCCCTCCCTTTCCCTCTCTCTAAAAATGATGAATAAATTCTTGAAAGAAAAAGTAAAGGTGAAAATAAAACTGTAAAGCAAGGTAAATTAATGTGTGAAAAATATTGTGCTAAATGCATTCTCAGAGTAGGAAAACAAATTAAAATAAATGTGTGTGTGCATATATATATATATAGTTTTATAAAATTTCAAAATAAGCATATTAGCAGACACACATTAGCAGACATAATGTCTCTTATTATCATGACCACATTATGACCATAAAGTGAAACATAATGGGATTTATTATTACTATGTCCTTCTAGCAGTGAATTGTAAAGTATTGCCTTTTTTAGTGGCAATTTTTGCAATTACCTAGATGGGATGAATATTTATGCTTTTCTGCTACTTTCCAGATAGAAGGAAGTGATAGAACATTCCTTACTAATTGCCAAAGTTAGCTACGAGTTTACTGCCTTTGACCTCAAACTATACAGAACACATTGATGCAAAACACACACACACACACACACACACACACACACACACACACACACAATTTTTCATAGGGGACACAGATTTCCTAGATAAGAAAGAAATTAATACCTGTTCTTTGACTAGAACCTCCTGTTGCTTTCCCCTCTTAGCTCCCTCTGCCCTCTCCTCTAGTCACTGTCAATCTGTTCCTTGTTTCCATGCCTCTGGTTCAATTTTGCTTATTTCTTTTGTTCATTAGGTTCCTGTTATAGGTGAGATCATATGGTATTTGTCTTCCGTTGCCTGGTTTATGGCTTATTTCACTTAGCATAATACTCTCCAGTTCTATCCATGCTGTTGCAAATGGTAGGAGTCCTTTCTTTCTGCTGTTCAGTATTCCATTGTGTAAATGTATCACAGTTTGTTTGATCCACTCATTTACTGATGGGCACTTAGGCTGTTTCCAGCACTTGGCTAGTATAAATAGCACTGCTATGAACATAGGGGTACATAGGTTCTTTTGGATTGGTGTTTCAGGATTCTTCGGTTATAATCCCAGCAGTGGGATTATTGGATCAAAAATTGGTTCCATTTTAATTTTTTTCAGGAAATTCCCTACTTTTTCTACAGTGGCTGCACCAGTCAGCATTCCTCTAATAGTGCTCTAGGGTTCCCTTTTCTCCACATCCTTACCAGCACTTGTTGTTTGTTGATTTTCTAATGATGGACATTCTGACAAGTATGAGTTTCATATCAAGTATTGTGATCCCTCAGAGTTTGTTATTCTTTCTCAAGATTGCTGGTGCTATTTGAGGTTGTTTTTGGCTTCATATAAATTTTTGAAATATTTGTTCTAAATCTGTGAAATATGTCATCGCTATTTTCATAGGGATTGCATTGAATCTATAGATTGCTTTGGGTAGTATGGACATTTTAATGTTAATTATTCCTATCCATGAACACAGTATATGCTTCTATTTATTTGTATCTTCCTTCATTTCTCTCTTCAGTGTTCTATAGTTTTTCAAGTACAGTTCTTTTACCTCCTAGGTTGTTTTTCCCTAGGTACTTTATTTTTCTTGTTGCTATAGTAACTGGGACTTCTTCCTAGCTTCTGTTTCTGATATTTTGTTGGTCTTGCAGTGGCCGGCAAGGACAGAGAGAGCTAATATCATCTGCGCTGCTTGAACAGCAGAGGCCTGTCTGTATATATGAAGTTAACAGAGGTGGCACCCAGCCATCTGAGCTGCGTAATAGCATAACACTCATGTACTAAGAAATCCTCTTATATAGGGATGACCTAGGCAAATGAAAATACAGGTGTGTGGAGGCGAGGATCCTGGCCACAGTCACCCTGACACAACAATAGGTAAATAGTCCACCTTTCTTTTCATTCTGGGGAAATCATCTAGTGAGTTCACGTGTATGTGTGTGTGTGTGTGTGCACATGTTGTTAATTACTTTAGAAAGTAGAAAAATTATCAGGCACATCATCTACAGGAATATTTTCATTCCATTTATATAATTTCCTCTCAGCTCAAAATTCAAAGGAATTACTTAAGTTCAAAAGCAATCTAATCCCTGTTGTATATTTACATTATAGCCTGTGTTATCTCAATTTATTTCTTTACTCATTAAAGAACTTCTCTCCTTTCCTAGTTGATATCCTTCCTCAAAATTTCATGGAAGCCCCATGTACTCTTCTTTCATACATTTTCATATTTCTGTTTACTGATGGGTCAGCTACTATAATCTTCCTTTGATCACTGTTTAACTCACACTTTTTCTGTTTCTTTAAGATTGCATAGAATTCTTTCTCAACCATTCTATTGACAAAGTCCAAGCTTAAGTGAAATCCTATAGGTCACATATTTAACATGTCTCATGTTAAATTACTTTGCAGTTTTCTTTTTGTTGTGTGAACATTTGAATGTGCTTCAGAGTGAAGAACATGTTTTCAACAAATAGACTATTTGAGTCAGAAAATGCTTGTATTCTGTTCAAACCTGTTTGTTGCTTATTAGTTGAGATATAAGGTTAATTAACCTCCCTTAAATGAAAACAATAAAACCCACCTCAGGGCATTATGGTGAGAATAACTCACATAAATAGCTTAACAAATTTGTAGCTTATAGAAAGATCAATATACAAAAGTTCCCTTCACCCTTTTATATGCCTGAGGCATTCTTAGCATAGTGACTTCTACATAGCCAAGTCTTAGTAAGATACTGTTGTTCTTATATTAGACTACTATGTTAAGTTTACTATTTTGCTCACTTATCTTAAGAAACCAAAGAATTAACTCTATTAGAGTTTTTAGTTAATGGCTAGTAGCACTTTCAGAGAACACTCAAAATCAAAGTAAGATTTTGTTTGTTTTGTTTTTTATTGTTAAGAATTAGGACTGTGTTTTTGTATTTGTGTGTTTTTTTCATTTCATAATGGTGAACTGAAACTTCTTTTTGTTAATCTATAATCCTTTATACAAAATAGTGAAACTACACTGAACATGTAAGTCAGGTAGTATTAGAAAGGTAACAATCCTATAAAACAGTCTGTATATTAATTATTTTCTAAACCTGATTTCCACATAGAAATAAATAATATTGCCTCCCATTCTGGCATCTTTTTGTTGCTCTTTCTAAGTCTGTTGTATAGCTGATAGGATTCTTTGAAATGAAATCTCTGTTTTTCTCCTTTACTACAAAGATACTGAGAATAAACTAACAAATTACTTTAACAAGGAAAAGTAACAGTGAAAAAAAAGAAAAACATAAATATATATTCTTGAAAGTCATATGGATTTGCTATTAAGAAATGACTTAATATAGTGATTTAGTCTGTAATGATTTCCTTGCACAGCTCCAAAACAGGAAGAGCCATTCTATCAACTTGTAATCCTTTCTGGGAGCCATTTTTTTAACCCTTTCTGAATGCTTATGTCAGAACAAACAGCCTCTACTAAATACTACTTTTTCCAGAACAAGGTAATTTGGAGGAGGATTCTTCAATCAACATAACTGAAGACATCAAGGAGCAGGATTTAGTGTAGGACTAGGTATAACAATGTAAGATTGCTAAAATCCATAATGCTCATAGAAGATGGTAAAGAGTTTCAAGGGACTTGGGCCTAGTTAGTATAAAGATATTGGACCAAGAGTCCTGGATTATATATGTAATTCATCAGGACAATCAAGTAAAGAGTAATAAATAATGGTATATCTCCAATTACTATTATCACTGTATCAAAAATGATAATGAATCATTGTTAATTATACAGTAAAAAGGCTTATTTTAATTTATGATGAGCAAACTTTCTCTAAATAATTGGTAAATATATACAGTAAGTGATTTTAAGAAATAAATATCAGTATCCTTGAAAGTAAACTAGTAATCAAGAAGACTACTTTGAAATAAAATCATCATTGGAAGGTAAGCTCTCATTCTCTTTAAGCTTTTACTATGTAGTCCTTCCCTTGCTCAAAAATCTTGATGATTCCTTGATGTAAACTTTAAACCTAATAATGGCTATTTTATGAGTCCTCGCCTTCCTCCTCCAATGTGTCAGATTGAATCACTACACAAAAAGACTGTACTCATGGGGCCAGGTCTGAGAACAGATATATTTTGATTGGTTCACTGGGATTTGAACATGGAGGCATTTTCATAAAATCTGTATGCTATGCGTCTTTTGAACTATGGGGCCTGAACTTCCATGCAGGTCAACAATTAGCTGGAGCTACCACATATAAATGGGTACCTTTAGTTTACTATAGCTCCTACCTGGTTCCTTTGAACTCATTTCTGCTCCTGCCTAGCCCCCTTAGATATTTGAATTTAAAACGCTGGGACCGCACTCTCTATTCTTTCATTCTGTACTTTCCCAGATATCACCCTCTTCCAAACACAAACACATCAGAGGCACTCCAGTATATTTTGGCTTTTGATTTTCTCATCCATCTTCATATAAATCTAAGGAATGTTATAACTTTTTAACTGCTTTCTTTGTTTTTATATTAAATTAATTTTAAGCTGAAGATTTCATGTTTTTTATTTATTTATTTTTTTAAGATTTTATTTCATTATTTTTAGAAGGAGGGAAAGGGAGAGAGGCAGAGAGGGAGAGAGAGAGACATCAATGTATGGTTGGTTTTAACCTGCCTCAAGCCATAGACCTGACTGGAGACCTGGTTTGCAACCTTGTTATGTGCCCTGGCTGGGGAATCGAACCTGCCACCTTTGGGTTTGCAGGCCGGCACCTTATCCACTGTGCTACCAGCCAGGGCCTTGAAGATTTCATGTTTCTTTTTAAAGATTTTATTTATTATTTTTAGAGTAAGGAAGGGAGAGAGGCAAAGAGGGATAGAAACATCAGTGTATGGTTTCCTTTTGCCTGCCTCCAGCTATGGATCTGGCTGGAGACCTGTCTTACAACCTGGTTATGTGTCCTGACTGGGAATGGAACCAGAGACCTTTGGGTTTACAGGCCAGCACCCTTCCACTGAGCCACCAGCCAGGGCTATTTCATGTTTTGAATTGCAACAACTTAAACATAGTCTCAAGGTCTTTTAATAATGTGAAATGTCAATATATACATAAAGAATAATTAAATACATAGGAGAGTTAAATTTTATAATTCAACGTCATTGTGCCTTATATAACATCTGACTTTAACTTGTGTTTGTTAGTACTGAGGAGGTGACAACAGTTAACAAAAGTAGAAAGGTCATCTTTTTCAGAAGTGGTAAAACTATCATCACCTTGAACTTTAAAACATATAAATGGTTTCAGAGAAACATTTACAGCAGTAAGCTAGAAAGTATTGGAATAGTATTTTGGGATAAATTTCTCAGAGAGTCTCAAAAAAGAAAAATAAGCAATGACTAAATCTTCACAAGTGAATATTTGAAAATGTCAGTAACAGTTGCCCTTGAAAAGTCCTTATAGTTTTATGCCTTTAAAGTTACGTTCTTACCTTCTGACTTGTTATAATAATGCGAACAATCAAATTCAGAACTTTGTAGTAACTGTCATGATTCTGTAGCATATTAAAGATGACTCTGTGAGGCAGATTACCTAGTTGGACTATTAAAATGAATCACTTTAGACAATTAAGTTTATCAAAATTTTCTTTCATACTTAAATTGGTCAAAAAGGAATTGAAAATTACCACTGTTTGGGCATTAAAATTTCAGATGGGTAATTCACCCAGGTCAAACCAAAAATCTAAGTAATTTATTTTAGAAAGAGTGACTTTAATATAGTAAATATGGTATACTGTGTTAAAAAGTTGAGTATTAGAAGTATAACTATGATCATACTTTTGCAAAACAAAGTTAGATTTTCTTATTTGATTTTGATTTTTAGCCCATTTAAACTAACCAAAGCACTAAAAACTAATCATAAAATTAAAATTACTTCAGGCACCTAAAGTTCTATCTACCTGACTAGAGGTGAAAATGATTTGTTCATTCATTCATTCGTTCATTCATTTAAAAAATAATTAGAATAGTGTGGTGGTTAAAGGTGTAGAGACAAATGCCTGGGTTCAAAATCTGGATATTCCACTTACAGTGGAACCTTGGAATAATATTTCTCCCAATTGTACTTCATTCAGGCTTTCATAGGTAAAATTAGAACAAAAATAAGGTTATACTCCTAAAACACAGGATTAGATGAATAAGGTATGCAAAATCATGAGACTAATATAAATGCAAGTAAGTAATAAATAATCATTAGCTGTTACTTTTCAAAAGGATTTAATAAGTTTAACTCAGTCTAAATCATACTGTAGTTCTAGATGATATCTATAAAATCTCTGTGCAGTTTAAGTTTTTAATAAACTTTTTTGTGTAATATATAATAATCTGCAAAATGCAACAGCAGAGAAATCAACTTAAATGCAAATAAAATTGTTACTGATGTGTTTCTTCCAATTATGTTTATTTCTCTAGACAATAGATAATCTATTCATTTCATAATAAGTGGGTATACTGAAATGTATCCAAAATCATAATGAATATTTAAAATGTTTCATTGATTTTTAGAGAAAGAGAAAAAAAGAGGGAAAGTGACATAAATTTGTTGTTTTATTCAAATACTTCAAAAATTTATATGGAGCCCAAAACAACTACAAATGGCCACAACAATCTTAAGAAAGAACAAAGTAGGTAGAATCACAATACCAGATATCAAATTATATTACAAGGCCACTGTAATCAAAACATAAAAAGAGACATACAGATCAATGGAAGATCTATATGTCTCTATGGTTAATTAATATTTAACAAAGGGAAAAAGAGCATTAAATGGGGGTAAAAATGGCCTCCTCAATAAGTAGTGTTGAGAGAACTAGACGGGAATATGCAAAAAATAAAAAATAAAACTAGACCACCAACTTACACCATACACCAGAATAAATTCAAGATGAATAAAAGACTTAAACACAAGCTGTACCAACATAAAAGTCCTGGAGGAAAACATAGCCAGTAAAATTTCAGATATCCCACACAGCAATATTATCACCTATATTTCTCTTAGGGCAAGAGAAATAAAGGAAAAAATAAAGCAAGGGAAGTAAGGGACTACATCAAATAAAAAAGTGTCTGCCCAGCTAAAGAAAACATCAACAAAATGAAAAGGGAAACATCCATATGAGAAAACATATTTGTCAATGATACCTCAAATAAGGATTTGATCTCCAAAATACTATATAAAGAATTTAACACTACTCAATACCAGGAAGATAGACAACCCAATTAAAAAATGGGTGAAGGACCTGAACAGGCATTTTTCTGAAGAAAACATACAAAGGATCCATAGGCATGTGAAAGAATGCTCAACATCACTAGCTATCCAAGAGATGCAAAGTAAACCACAATAAGATATCACTTCACACCTGTCAGAATGGCCATCATTAACAAGTCAACAAACAAGTGTTGGGGAGAATGTGAAGAAGAAAAGGGAATCCTAGAACACTGTTGGTGGGAATGTAGACTGTTGCAGTCACTGTGGAAAATGGTATGGAATTTCCTCAAAAAGCTAAAAATGTAACCAGAGGCACGGGAACAAGGAATAAACTGACAGTAACCAGGTGAGAGAGGGGAGGGGGAGAAAGGGGGAAAGAAGAGAAAGAGACTAGTCAAGGAACTAGTATAGATGAACCATGGACTTGAACAACCCAGTAGGGATTGAAGGGAACAACAGGGGAGGTAATTGGGACAGGGGAGAACAATGGGGGAAAATAAGAGGACAAAGGTAATAAATCAATTTGAAAAATGAAAATGAAAAAAATTGTTCTACGAATGTATTCATTCATTGGTTGATTCTTGTATGTGCTCTGACTGTAGATCAAACCTGAAACTTGGTGTTTTAGAACAACGTTCTAACCAAGATACATGGCCAGGGCCTTTATAACAGATATTTAGACTTTAAAATTTTAAATTTCTACAATTAAATATTGAGTAAATTCTAATCTTGTCCAGACATGGAAGACTTTCAGTGGTTTCAATGAAGGTAGTAGAGATGAGGATGAGAAAGTAGATGAAATTTACATTTTTAGGTTATCCCCTCTGGATACAAAAATAAATTGTATGAGGATGTTATGAATACACTATATAACTAGGAAACTGTGTTAGCAATAAAAGAGTTCTTTATTAGAATTAGAATGCAAACATTTGATAAACTTCATATTAGACTTATATCTCCTATAGTTACATTATAGTTAATGTTTGTTAGCATGATTTCAAAGCCCTGAAGGGCTGATAATTAATTTTGTTGATGCAATTATCCCTTGTAATTTTAAAATTATATCTTTGTATTATATGAATATTTAAATTGCATAATAGCAACTATGTATATTAATAGATAATTGAAGCCTTTATTTAATAAAATAAATGTATTTGTATGAGCACCTTTTTAAAAAAAAATGATTTCCCATTGGTTATTTCTTTACTGAAGATTGTCATAAATAATTCTAAATAGCCATTACTGATTCAACAGGATAGAGCAGACCAAGGAGCTATATTATAGTTTGCAGGACAATTTATGGTCAAATAGGATGTTTTTTAGAGAATGGGTTCATCTCAGTGATATATAAAAGCAATCCACTGAACTATAATACAATAAATAAACTAAACCTTATTAAAATCCTGGAACTTACTATCCTCTTCAGAAAATAACAGGCACAATTTAAAGAAAATTGGAAACTGAAAATAAGTAATCAGAATTTTTTTCTAAAACATGGCTAAATTAATGCATTCATTCAAAAATATTGTGTGTGTGTGTGTGTGTGTGTGTGTGTGTGTGTGTGTGTGTGTGTGTAATATATGCCAGGCACAATTCTGCTTGCTGGGGATACTATAGTGAATTGGCTAACAATCCTGCTCTCCAGGATACATTGGATGAAGCAGGTAAACATGTTGTCAAGCTCAGGTCCCTGTGATAAATGGTGGGTAAATGATTGGAAAAAGGTCACTCTGTAGTGCCATAGAAAGAAATAAATCCATTCTCAGGATGTCAGAAAATGGTTCCAGAGTTGGATAGACATTGAAGAATGCCAAAAGAGTTGGGGACAGAGAGAACAGCATGTAGTGGTACCTACATGAATAAAAGAATGGCATTGGTAAAAGCATAAGAAATAGAGTTAGGGAGCAGAAAAGGGGTAGATTTGATAAATATATGGCTTTAAATATCAACTTAAGAACAAGTGTAGCCTGAAGCAAAATGTGAGAATAAGAACAATAATGAAAAAGAAGCAATATATGGGTATCAGAAAGTGTTTATGAAGGTTTTGTTTGACATAACTTAGAAAAAATAATGGTACGTAGGCATTAAGCAAACAAAGACACTTCTACCTTAATATTACTTCTTTCTGTACTTCGCATACTATAGCTGTTTAGAAGTTGAATAGCAAACACTTTTAATATAAGGTACTTTGCAACTCTAAAAAGTTAAAATTCTCAGAAATAGAAAGTATACCCCTAAGATAGCATGGCAGAATACTGGAAAGATCTCTGAAATATTTGTCTACAAACCCCAGTCTAATCAAGATTTTAATACAATAATCGTGTGAGTTAAAGCAAGTTAGTTAATTGCCACATGCCTCAATTTACTCATTGTAAACAGGAGTTGGATTTTCACAGTACTTAGTAATCTCCTCTATCAGTCTTCTATAACATGTTTATTTTTTATGAACTCATGAAAGTGGTCATTTTTCTTAAGTTGTCACTCATAGATTAAAATGTTTTTCATTCTTTATATTCAATTTGAACCAAGAGATGTTTGATAGAATTCAAAGGAACAGGGACTGAACCATATGTGAATTTTAATATCACCTTCTACTACAGCTCTTTCATTTGTGTTCAATGAGATTACTTAGAGTTATTATGAGGAAATTATGAAATATAGATTAATGGTTGCATTTTTATGCTTTTGATGTGCTGTTTAATGAGGTATGTGCTCTTTTATATCTTACATCAAAGACACATCTGCTAGAAATCTTATCATACACATCAAGTGATTTTTGCACTAATAAGCATAATCATCTGAATAATGAAAAATGGTACCTCTTTTTAAAAATATTTTTTCTATTTTTCAATTACAGTTGACATACAATATTATAAGTTTCAGGTGTAAAAGCCAGTGATTGGTCATTATATAACTTACTAAGTGATCACCCCGATAAATCTAGTACCTGACACCATATATAATTATTATAACATTATTGACTTATGCTATAATTTACATCCCAAAACTACTCTGCAACCTCCAGTTTGTCCTTTTTAATTCTCCCCAAAAGAAAAAAGGTGTCTTTTTTTATACTGCTGAATTTACCTTGTACATTTTGTTCGCATTTTGAAATATAGTTTTAAAATCTCAACTTTACATACATTTATTATTGGACATATCTTTTATAAAATAAACTTAAATGTAACATTAATGAAATTATAAAAAATACAAACATTTATCACTCTTACAGGTCAAAGAATTATTCCTGTCATTTCCAAGTGTAAAAGTGACAGTAAAACATTATTTGGTGGCAGGATATGAAAAAAAGAGCTTTTTTTTAATAATGAAAAAATAAAAAATTGCCCCTGTAAGAATAGTTTGCTTTAATATATTTTAGAAATTTGATGTTAATTGTTTTTTTATAAAATTCAACTATATACTACATTAATTGAAATATGATGTTAGGTAAGAGGAAGTTTTCCAAAAAATAAAAATAAAATCAGTAACTGAAAACACAATAATGCTGCTCCATGAGACCTGCATTCAAGTTTCAGTCTTTCCTTTAACTTGTTTTCTGACCATACTCCAACCATTGCCACCGTTCATTTTCCTGACCTTTAAAGATTTTATTTATTATTTTAGAGAGAGGGGAAGGGAGGAAGGCAGAGAAGGAGAGAAACATCAATGAATGGTTGCCTTTCACCTGCCTCTAGTGGGGGGCCTGGCTGGAGACCCGACTTGCAACCTGGTTATGTGCCCTGGCTAGGGAAACAAACCAGCGACCTTTGGGTTTGCAGGTCAGCACCCTTCCACTGAGCCACCAGGCAGGGCTCATTTTCCTGATCTTTATAGTAAAAGATATTGAGTGAAAGGATCCTGAGGTTACTTCAAAAAGCATAACAATGCTTTTATTGCTTCATAACATATTTCACTGTTAATTCACAGGTAGAATAATTCTGAAAATATATCTTCAAAAATATTATAGTAATGTGCAATAGCTCTTATTTTCCTGTACTTTAAATTTTTTGCAAACCTTGCTGTGTACTATTCACACTTGCAGATAAACTGTGGGCTCTAAATGATGTGTTTTTAATTCCAACTGAGCATGTATATCCCTGACTCTTAATTCCTAAGTGTTTTTTAGTATGTAGCATGTTGTTCATCTTTTTCTCTCTGAGCATTTCAGATAAATTTCTAAGTCTCACTTGACATTTGAATTAAAATTTCTCTATGTCTCAATGCTACATGTTTTTGGAAAAGACTCTGAGAATCTAAGGGATAACAGTTTAATCTTACTTCTGTTTGACCTTGGTTACCTTAGCTCAGAAGGACATACAACATATCATCAATCTCAATTCATAAATCCTATGCCCTTTCTCTCATTTCTTGTGTAATAAATTGCTTTTTATACTTTCAGGTCTGAAAAAATTACTTGAGAAGAAGAGAAAAATTAGGTTTTAAAACTAAAGATGGGAGAATCTACTTTTAAGCAAAAATATAATTTCCTCCTAGATGTCAGGGAATAACTGAGAACTTCATGTAATAAAGATGTTTTTGTTAAAAAGGAATATAACAAGACAATGAAGTAAATACATATTTTAAAGATTTTATATGCCACTTGTAGATAGAGGGGAAGGGAGAGAGGCAGAGAGGGAGAGAGACATCAAGGTATGGTTGCCTTTCACCTGCCTCCAGCTACAGACCTGGCTGGAGACCTGGCTTGCAACCTGGTTATGTGCCCTGGCTAGGGAATTGAACCAGTGACCTTTGGGTTTGCAGGCTGGTACCTTATCCACTGTGAAGTAAATATTTTTAAACCTTTTTTGTTTTATAAATGAAGAATTATCAAAATAGGACACTGGGGTTTCAAATAACATCTCTGTATGGTTTCATTAAGGAAGAAAATTTCCCAAATATGTGTGTATACCTGTAAAATATTCATGTATATTCTTACATTTTAAATACATTTCAGTTTCAGACATTGAATAAAACATTAATCTAAAAATTATCTATACTCATCATCTTCATGAAATATTCTTGACAAAAATAATTAGACATGAATGAGAAAAGCTTCTAGATTTAATTACAGAAATAGATGGAAAAGAGGAACAACTTTTAAAAATCAATATAGGTATACAATCAGAAAAATCAATAATGTGGGAAACTATAGGAATAAGAACATAGCCTATCAATAAAATCTTGTAAGAAAGGCAAGACAATCAATAGATTAAGACAGAATTAAAGGAGAGGTCAAATAAATTTGATTACATTTATGAAATGTATTTGCATTGTGATTCAAATAAACCAACTTTATATATATATATATAAATATATATATGTAAGTATATATATATATCAAGGAAAATTAAAATGCAATAAATATATTTAATAATACTAAGAAATTATTGTCCTTTTTAGGAAAAGAATCTTTAAGCCTGATATGTGATGTGTTTATTGGTAACTGATTTGGAGCCAGTCGCTTGTGTATTGGTACATTACCTAACAGACTAGACACACAATAAGCTTTTGTTTAACATTTTTATTGATTAATATTTTAAGATACAGAATAGAAGTAAACAGTTCAAGCTATAAATTCCAAGTACATGAAATTTTTAAAAATCACATTCAGCCTAAGAGTCATAGCAAAGGGTTCAGGACACACTAATTTATTCAAATTTGCATGCTACATAAAAATAGTTTCTCTCTTCAGACCTTGTTCTTTATGGTGAAGGTCAAAGGTTTAAATTTATATGCTCATATTTCTTTTTGAATTCCAACATAATCCTAATTGGAATTTGACATATATGCCTATTAGTTGAAATTATTCTTTTTCCATGCTTCATTAACAATGCACTTTACTATACTACAACGATAATGCTCATAATAAAAGTCTCCTATGCAATGTGGATTACATTGAAACATGATTAATTATCTGAAATGTAACATGGAATTTATATTACAAAATTTCATATGATGAAATTGAGTCTGTGACTAGAATTTAAATATATACTGAAAACATAGTTCTAGTTCCTATTGTATGAAAATGAACAAAATTTTGAGAAAAAAATAGCTTTATTTTGGCTATGTACCAATTTGATATAGATATGATATTCAAGCCTTTTAGTGAAAACATTTGGTTTTAAGAATTATTTATTATTAGAATCTTAAATAATTTGTACATTTTTTCTATTGTGCACCTGTTTCTATGTTATAATTTCCTATTGAATTGGAGGACTGTGTTTTGCAATGATATATTTATTTACAAGGTTTAAGGCTTCAAAGTGCATTTAACAAAATAACTCTAGAATGAATTATCTGCTGACTTCTTCTCCAGCATGGATTTTCTTTTCCTCTGCCAAAGGCACCCTGGCTTTCCTTTGGTAGAGTTCATCTGCTCCATGTTGTAGCAATCCTGAACACCCAATGGGCCCAAGCCAGTTGGCAAAGGAACTGACCACAGTGGTCAGTTTGAAGAAAAATGTGAAGGATATATTTGCTGAGACTTTCTGTCAAAGAAGTTTCTTTAATATTCTAAAACAAATAAATATATACATGTAAGTATATATATATCTCTCAAGGAAAATTAAAATGCAATAAATATATTTAATAATACTATACAAACAAACAAACACAACTGAAAATGCTCTCTTTTCATCTAGAACATAAGTAATTCCTGCCAGTGTAAAGTCAATTTTCTACCCATGGATCACGCCAATGTTGGAGAAGGTAAAGTTGGGAGAATTTCAGATAAAAAAAGACACCCAACCTTAACTAAATGTATCTGAGGCCTTTCCTACCAACCCAGATTACTTGTCTTGAATATACAAGAAAAAAAATATACATATACACACACACACAAATATACACATTATGTGTATGTTTTTAGTTAATGCTTTGAAAGGTCAGACTTTGGACAATGGCTTTAACAAGGCCATGGTTTAACTATGGGGTGTGAGATGGCAGATTGGGTATTTCCAAATAACTCCCCTGCTTATAAAGAAAACAAATCTTCTGAGAAAGATCTAAGAATGTACATTTTTATAGGCCCCCTTAGATGATTCTGATGTCATGCACCACCTAGTTTGTTTTAAACTTTCTTTGTATCGAAACAACCAGGAGGCTTTTTAAAAATGTAGATGCTTAATCCATCTGATATCCTACAGACTCCACCCACCACATCCATTCAAAGATTCCATTTTAGGGAATGAGGTTCAGGTGACAGAACTTAGACCTCCAAGGCAAGGTTCTAATGTGTAGACAAATCCCCCAGAGTTCTTGCAAAACTGCAGATTCAGATTCAGTAGGTCTTGAGTATGGCCTTGAGATTTTGCATTTCTAACAAACTGTGAGATCTCACACTGAGTAGCAATGAACTATATTACTTTTACTGGTGCATCAAGTTCGACATGAGCAGATATGTTACAAATGAAGCCAATAAAAAACTGCCGTTATTAAGACAAGTGTTAAGAGCATAGATCTTGACAGGAGTTCTAGGAATTCAGTTTACCAACCAAAGGTTTATCACTTTCATATGAGTTATGGTTCTGTAAAATATCTCTCACTAGGGGTCAAGGAAGAGGTAAATGCACTGTGATAAGAGGAAAAGGTAACACTAATTGTGTTATTAAGTTATCAATAATAACAAATGCATAATATTTGAATCTATGTTAAAAGACATACAACGAAGTGCAAACATTTACACAGATTTCTTTGGGTATCTAACTTTAAAAAAAATAAAGTCCATTTTAATGTTATGCATTTAAAAGAGAAACTAGGTATTAGAGAAATTGACATTTAGCAGTTGGAAAATATTGAGTTGATCGCAGGGAGTTTGTTATCCTTGCTGCTACCCAGTACATTTCAATTTCAGAGAATTGGATGACTTTCGAGTCTCCTCCATGTAAGACATTCCGTTTGACATAAGGATTTATTTCTGGCTTTCCATCAGTCTCTAATTAATAGCACCACTGTGTGCTACATGATGCGAGAATTGAAAATCTCTAAACAGTACCACAGGAACACCATGTCGCACTTCTATTTGAAAAAACACCTGATCATTTACCCAGCTGTTTCCTCCAGATGTTGTCTGTAAACTCAAAGGTCATTCTTTCACTAAAACTGAGATTAATTTGACTTAAAAGTGTCTTACTCACTATAAAAAACACAGCTATTAAAATGAAGTTTTTAAATAGCTACAAGTATATGCAATAAAACTTGTAGAACTTACAAAATATATGCTTCTTAATGCACTTTCTGATTTTACAAATCTAAATGCAAAAATATATGATTCATGATTTATAAATAAAATGTGTAGACACACAAATGTTCCCTGTTTTTAAGAAAAAACATTACCTTCCCTCTAAAGTCATAAAAGTAAAATAACATATTATTTGTGCAATGTAGTGACAGATTTTAGTTTAAGACCAAAAAACTCAGCAAATGGTCACTGTTTTTGAAATAGAAAATAAGATGAGTAGATTCTCTCTCTAATGTTGATCTGGAAAGCATAATATTAAGGCTCAAACAAACAAACAAAAAATAGAGCTTATGTGTATGTAGCTTTTACTTTATGGAGTTTTTGTACAACAAGTCTTTTTTTTTAATCTTTATAAGATATTCTTGTTGAACTCTACATACACTAAGGTTGCAGGCTACTGATTAAATATTCTTATACGATATATCACCATTTTGGAAAAAAATGTACTATATAGTTCAGAATCTGTCAACTTTTTTTTACAAAAGATCTTTGATTATAGCCCTCATTGTTTCCTTTACACTTTCTCTTATGCAGAATCAACCACAAACCATTAATTAGATCCTGCCCAGGTATCAGTTAAGTGATGGCATAATTAGTGAGAGGCACCAATTTATATGAGAAACTATTTGTAAATTAGCACTTTATAAAATAGTTACTTAAGAAGGAGCGATGTACGTCACTCATGTGCAGCCCAGCCTAAAAGAGCCTTGATTGCTCTCTGGTAGTTATGATCATCTTTCTGGTTTGAAAATATAACAGGAATCTCTGTGAAAAAAATCTCCAAGGGAATACATTTTCACTTTCAAGTCCTCTTAACAGTATTGCACATAAAAGTAAGTAGCCCCTCAAACTTTCTGTCTCAGTTAAAGTGAAGACTATTTCCCCATGCTCTTTCAGTAAGTGGAAGAAATGAAGCAAGTTCAACAACTGTCTGGGATCGGAAGCTTCTAATTCTATCACCTACCTTCTACAGCCTTTATTTTAGAATCCTGGCTTCTGCTTGACAAGGTACAACTGCCAACTCCCGCAATTAAGTGCCTTTATGAACACATTTGGCTCTTTGGCTTGAGGACATCCTTACTCCCAGCAGGAATGCTTTACAATTTACTCCCAGAGCAGTTTCCCTCCAGTTCTCTCCTCTTTACTGCGGCAGTGCCTATCCCCACCCTCTCTGCTTCATCAGGCCACCACAGAAACTGCACAAGCAGAATGCTCTGGGCTAAAAATCGTAGCTACAGTTCGCTTGGCACTGAGAACACCACTCTCCACCAAATAATATTGGATATACTCAAATTGTGGAGGCAACTGTAATTCACTAAAGATTTAAATCAATATGGGTAAACAAATGTGAAGGTAACTTAAAATACGAGCTATCGGTGTGAAAGAACAGTGGAGTCACTTGAACATAACTGTGAAATAAAATGAACTCAAGGCCCCACCCTGAATGTGGCAGTGATTCAAATGACTAAGTATTCAATAATTACCTACTACTTCTCAGACCTGACTGGGAATCGAACTCTTGACCCTTTGGCTTACAGGCAGATACTCCAATCAACGGAGCCACACCAGCCAGGGCTTCTTTAGTATTCTTTATTTTTCTCCTTTCATACTGAATTAATCAACTTGAAAATTCCTTTATTGTTTCCAGAGGTTTTCATGCTATATACTGCATTTTTAACATGCATACTCTTTTAACAAACTTGATTACTAATGTTGAAATTTAATTAATATGTCCATTCTCTTCTCAAGAAACAAAAGCAAGATTCAAGACACTGTCATTCGAATTCTCCCTTTCCTCATCTTACTTGTGTGGCTTGGATTTTGATGCTTCCTTCACTCAGTAGAATAATGCCCCTATAACCTCAAAGGTGTTCATTCACATTCTAACTCCCAGAACATATAACTGTGTCACTTTACATGGCAAAAGGGACTTTGCAGATGTGGTTAAAAATCTTGAGATTGGAGATTAATTATCTCAAATTACCTGGGTGGGCCCAATATGTAACCAGGGTCCTTATAAGTGAAAGGGGGAGGCAGGGGAGGAAGAGATGGTGATGAAAGAAGAGGAGAGGAGGAGGATGGGGACTAGAAAAATGAGGACTGCTTCTAGAAGAAGAGAAAGGAAAGGAAACTTATAAATACAACTTCCTGATCACTGGACTGCAGTCCAATAGTGCCCATTTTGGATTTCTGAATTCTAAAATTATAAAATTGAGAATTATAAAATAATACATTTATGGTGTCTTAAATCAGTAATTTTGTAGTAATTAATAACAGCAGCAATAGTAAACAAAAAACTTTTACTTAGTCTATACCAATTCCTATCCCACCACCCACTATTTTTACTTCAGTCCATTTACATTGAGTGTTCTTGCTCACTAACATTCCTTCACTGTTCCTCTTCGCATCACACTGTAGCTTTAGGAGTTCAATTTTGTTTGTCATAAAGAATAGCTTCCTGTAGTTGAGTGGAAGTTTTATGTGGTATAGTCTATATATCTTTTTGTGAAATTGTACTCATTATGCCTTAATCCCCAAAGGCATGATTATATGGGCATAGAATTCTGTTTTTTCAGAGCACTATCAAGATATCACTACATTGTCTTTTTGCCTATAATGTGACTTTGGGGAGACAATTAGTCATAGTGTAGCTTTTACTTTTGTTCTATAAATTGTTTCCTTTCTTTTTTTTACTTAACTAGCTACTAAATCAACTATTTCTTTTTATAGTGAATTAGCTACTAAAGAAGGTAATTCACTATAAATAACCATCTAACATTAAAAAAAATAAACAAAGCATGTTATTCATAGGGTATAAATACTTACACATATTTTTAAATTTCTATTTAAAATCAAAAAACTTTGGTACATTTACACAATGGAATTCTATATAGCAGAAAGAAAGAAGGAACTTGTACCCTTTGCAACAACATGGATGGGACTGGAGAGTATTATGCTTAGTGAAATAAGCCAGTCAGTGAAGGACAAATATCATATGATCTCACCCATTACAGACAATAATGAACAAAACTAACAACAAGCAAAACAGAACCAAATATATGAATACAGTGAATAGGCCTTCAGTGGTCAGGGGGAAAGGGGTTGTGGGGAAGGGGGAGGCAGAGGCAAGGAAGGGGAGCAGCTTAGACAAGAACCTAGTATAAAGGAACCATGGACATGGACAACAGATGGGATTGACTTTGAGGGGAATGGGTGGGTGGGGAGGGGGACAGAGGGGAGCAAAAAGGGGATGGATGTAATACAACAACAATAAAATTAAAAAAAAAAAAAAAAAAAAACGTCCCCAGCACAACTAATTTTGTTCTTGTTTGTTTGTTTGTTTTTGACATTTTTCTCTAATTCTTTATTGTTAGAGTGCATATTTCTATGTTGTTATTTTCAGTGTCCTTTTAGACTTATTTATTATAGTTTGTCTAATCTGGTGAAACATTTTATTTTCTATTTGTTTCAATAAATACATTTGAAGAATTAAAATAATGCATAGTGGTTATTATATTAATTTGAATCTTCTTGGATTTTTTTTCATGGTCATTCAGGCTAATGGTTAATAAATTTTATTGATTTTTAAAATATTTTCTTTTTATTGAATCCCTCTATTGTTTTTCTTTTTTTTGTTTCACTTATTTTTATACTGATCATCATTATATTCTTCTATTTACTTTATAGCTAATTTGCTTTTCCTTTTCTATTTCCTCAAGGAAGATAGTGAGAGGGTTTTGATTTAATATTTTTCATCATTTTTTAAAATTATTTATTTTTTTAATTTTTTAAAATTTTTATTTATTATTTTTCAGAGAGAGGGGAAAGGAGAGAGGAAGAGAGGGAGAGAAACATCAATGTATGGTTGCCTTTCACCTGCCTCCACCTACAGACCTGGCTGGAGACCTGGCTTGCACCTAGTTATGTTGCCCTGGCTGGGGATCAAACCGGCGACTTTTGGGTTTGCAGGCTGGCACCTGTCCACTGAGCCATCAGCCAGGGCCTGAGACTTTTCATCATTTTTATGACAGGCACTTATTTCTATAAATTTTCTATTAATTACTGCTTAGAAGATAGATAGATAGATAGATAGATAGATAGATAGATAGATAGATAGATGGATATAGATATAAAATATGCACATATGTAGTACAGTTAAATTGGTTTCAGTGACCTTGGCTACTAAGTAGAATATCTGTGCTAGTTCTGAGTCAGTTGCAGTTGATTAATTCTTCTCATCATGGCTTGTTATTTTCTTGTTTCTTTACAGGACTAGTAATTTTTTACTAAATATCAGACTTGCATATTTTAACTTCTTTGGTATAGAATATTTATGATTCCCTATAAATATTCTTGAAATGTGTTCTGGTATGCAGTTGGAAACTTATTGGGATAAGGGCCCCATTGTGAAAATTTGTTAGAACTGGAACAGTGATCAGTTTCCAGCCCTTTTCCTCCAGGACTTAGACACTTCTAGATGCTCTGCGTATGCCCCATTGCCAGTCTGTCTTCAAAACAAACTTCATGCTCAGGCACCTGTGAGCACTTGGCATGTTACCTCTGAAGCTTTTGGGCTGATCTTTCTCCATCCTTGAGTAGTTTTCTCACATGCACGTGCCAACCAGTCCTCAACTGAATTGTCCAGAAGGACTTTTATTCATCTAGCTCTGTGCAACATTCTTTTTTCTAGTAACTGTCCTGTGAACTCACTGCTTTCATCTTAGCATGAAGGAGAAAGTCCACTTTTAATAAATCTTAAAATGCTATACTTGAATCTAAAATTTTATCGAGTTTTCTTTCCATATGTAAAATTATCTGTCTTTACCCATAACTTGTTGTCTGGTAATATATGTTGCTTTATTCCTTTCTTATTGTAAAGTTCTAAGAAACTCATGGCCCTTTAAAATGAGTTAGAAAATTATACAAAGAGAATCAATTATTTAATAACAGCAATTATATGTTATATGAGAGCCCTTCTGTACAAATAGCCACCTGCTACAATTTATTAACTGAAGTACAGTGTTAATAGCAGGAGAGAAAAAGAAGAAGAAATCAATTCAACAAAAAGTTATTCTATAGTGTAATAAACTTAATTCACAAGACTACATTAACCTGGCATTCTGATGGTTAAATAAAACTGTCATTGACATAAGTGAAAATTACTTTCCTGTGACAATACACAAATGCAGGGCCAGAGCCTATAGGACTTCATCTCCTCCTTCTTTCATAGGATCTAAATTCTTGCATGATGGACTCTTGAAACCATAAAATTTTTATTAATAGCTCTTAAGTATGTAAACCCCTGTGGAAGGATTAATTTCTAAGTCTTTATCAGTTAACATTTAATGTGATTCCAAGGCCTTAAAGCAATGGGACACCAGTTAACAAAGGGTCGGGGAATCAGCTGTAAACCCAAGCCTCTAAAGGGATGGTTGGATACTGGTGAATTCAATTCCTATCATAGTAACGTATAAAATCAGTCTCGACTATCTCCGAGTTAACTGCTGTTCTATAGAACGAATTTAATTTTTATCACATAAGCATTATTCACCTTGGTATTTCAAGGTTCAAGGCTATTTTAGCCTCCACGCCACTATACAAATGACATTTATTATCAAACTTGACTACAAGAAGAAAATGACCTGCTCATTTTTTGTCACCTGTCTTTAAGAGGTTTCAGCTATTAGAGAGATTATTTGGTTTAGATAGGCCTTGTCTAACATGCAGTATCTCACCTCCTGGAATAAATTTGCTATTCCCACCCAAATATCTCTCCCATGAGCAGTAACAGTGAAAGCCCTTATCTAATGCAATACACGGTGTCCTTCTAACACAGCCAGAAATTAAAGTCAACTCAAACTAAATAAGAAATGATGTTTTAAAAGTACAAATACAATATAAGCTTAGGCATATATTTAGAACAGAAAGCATTTCCTAAATTAGATTTTCAACTTTCCAGTACAGCATATAAATTTCTGAACACATTTTATCAGTTGATAACAATAAGAATTCTATTCTCTTGCAGTATATAATTAAATGATGTTATAAAGATAAAATCAACTTATATCTTTATAACATCAAATTAGAAAAAATTTACCTTCATTTTGGATTCAGGTATTAATTACTTCCTCTACTTCAATATTGTTCTTATGCTTTGTACTGCTAAAATATCACATATTCCACTAACAAAAAATTGTGAAACACCTTAACAATGCTTTCTTTAATTTTTATGTTAACATAGTTTATTTTACTTTCTACATGACACATTCTTCTTCCTTAGACTCTCTAAATAATTATCTTAATATGATTGGTGAAATAGAGCAATCATCAATGCGTGCAAGATATTATAGTTATTTTTAAATTACAATGAACCCCACTCTTTTAAAGATCAAGCAAATTGATATAATAACATTTTAAAGTTGAACTCCAATAGTACTAATTAAAAGAAGAGTAGTGGCAAGTGGATTATAAAATAGGGTGTGCTGTGAAGGAGAAGAAGAGCTGCCCACTGCTCCAGGCAGCTCACCCTGCAGGCAAAGCTTCCCAGGCCTGGATCCCAAAGTACAGCAGTAGCCAAGAGTCTAGCACTCATTTTTAACTTGTTTCTGAGTTACCTCCACTTGACTTCATATCCACTATGAGTGCAAATAACCAGCCAGTGTCTTTAGTGAAAATTAATATAAAAATGTACTTAATGAGTGTGATTTTCTAAATTATAAGTTATAAGCAGCCCAAAGCTTTGAGCATATGTGAGAGGTGATACCTAGATAGTTATTATTCAGTCAATTTGGCATTCTTATGTGACAAGTAGGTTATATTCTATAAATTTTATGACATAGAACTCCTAGTTGCAGTTGACAGAAACACCCGTAGAATATTATTTATAAAGTAGGGTATTTCCACCATACATCTTTGGAGAAATCTTTGACAGTAAAATGCTAAATGAGTTCTTGTACAAGGAAAATTTACCTCAAACAACCATTTAGTACCTACTCCTTTCTAAAAGTAAAAAGTTTAGAATGTTGGAAAATCCAAACAATAATCTAGAAAGAGTGTCCTAACTTTCAGATGTGTTGAAAATGTCGGTCATCCCGTCACCTTTTTCACCTGGACCCCTAACTGCCTTCCCCTCTCTTCTGACAGCTGCTCCCTGTATCTATGAGTCTGCTTCTATTTTGTTTGTTAGTTTATTACGTTCGTTAGATTCCACATATAAGTGAAATCGTATATTTGTCCTTCTCCAACTGGCTTATCTAATTATTCCTGTTTGTTTCTTAGGAATGCCTGTAATTCTAAGGTTTAGTCATCATCATTTCTCCACATTCCTCAGATAACACTTTGGCCTCATTGTTATTTCCTTTTGGTCAGCATTTTGGGAATGTTAGTCAGGCTTTTACTCCATAACACTGATTCAATATGCATCAATGTCACTTTTGCTTTCACTCTCTCCTGCAGTGATTTCAGTGCTACTGATGCAACTCAGAACATGCCACTCCAAAATACGGCACCTTGGTATATTAAATATTTTAAGCTGAATGAGTTTGGGAAAATGACAGAAGAGGGAAGGTTGCTCTGACCTCCTTGCCTAGAACCTCTCATGTAAGAGGTGCCCTCCATATATAAGGATGAAAGAAGCATCCTTATTTCTGAAGACAAACGAACACCAAAAAGAATTATAACAAGCAGGCACTGCTAATTTCCCCCAATTTACTCTTATTACCCTATACTTCTTAACTTAGCATATTCCTTCATAACTGTCCCTTCTTCACCAAACCTAGATAAAAATGCACAAGTCTAAATGTTCTTTGAGTCTTCATTTCTTTATAAAAGTTCCCTTGTCACTTACTTTATATAAATTCATATGTTTTTCTCCTGTTAATCTGTCTTTGCAAGTTTAATTTTCAGACCCATCCAGGGACCCTCACAGGGTCGAAGAAATCTTTTTTCTCCTTTATACTACAGTTATCATATATGTTTATATTTTTTCTATTCTTAGCCCTTCCTTTTTCAAAAAAAAAAGAAAGAAAGAAAGAAAAGAAAACTTAGCTTCTTGTCTTTACTACTCATTCTCCTTTTGTTATTCTACCATCTATTCTGATTATGTTACATTTGTACACATTTTTTTTTTACATTCTATTATTAGAGTGGCCAGACAGTTTGATATGTTCAGTAGAGTCCTGCTTTCTGACTATTGTCCTAGTGTTCTTTTCACTTCTACAGGGTCCCATTTCAAATGATAAATTATATAGTTGTCCTAGGAATATTAATCATATCCTCTAAAACTTGATTGTCATCTTTTGACTAGTGTCAAGTGTCTTCTGTTCTTTTATATTAATGTTTATTTCTTTTCTCATTGTTCCTTTTTCTTGTTCTTCAGTATTGTCTCAAAGATCCATTTGGCCTAATGTTTACTCATTCATGAATGACAAAAGATCTATAGAGAGTATTTGTACAGAGTGTGTTTTTGACCTTAGCTCTGATCACAGAATTCATTATCTCACTGTTGCTTTAACTGTTTCTGTACCTGTCTTCCGCTCATAAATTGTTAAAATGGCTGTCCTATGGTCCAAAAGTGGAAGTGCATCCTCTAGTGTCTTTTTGTCAAATATATTTCTACCTTTGTATAACTGTGAACATAAATTCTTTCTGGAAAAATACCAAGAAAAAAATGATTTATCTTCCAATAAAAAAAATTTCAACAACTCATCTTCCTGTCAGGTGCTAGATATATTTCATAGAGAAAAATACATCATGCCTACTCTATCACACACACATTGTCATATTTAAAATCAAATTCTCTTTATTGCTGGTTACTCTTTTTAATTAGGAATGTCAATTCTCTTTCATCAGATCTCATGGCTGATATATAAATTTTAAAGAATTAAGAAAATTATTAAAAAGAGTGAAAAGGAAAGGAACAATACCTCCAGTAATTTTCCAATGCTAGTTTGATTAAAGTACCTTTTTAAAAATTATCTGCTCTAGTGCAACAAAATGTGCAATGATTTTTAAATCTCTACAAGATTTTTCCTTTCAGTAACAAAGAGGGGGCATTCAAAGATAACAGGGAGAAAGGAGTAGTACAATAAAATGTACATGATTAGCCATATGGACTAAGACTATTAATAAAATAAAATGTCATCTATGTCATTATTTCCTTCAGCCTCCCTCCTACCCATATCATCTCTGGTATCTAGTCAACAGCTAGCCAATAATATTGCTAAGTCAATTATTGATATCTCATCAATGGGCCTTTAAGCATTCATGTTTCTTTCCTCTTGCTTATATATCAGAAAATGGGATGACAAAAGATTTCATTTTTTTATATTTGACACTGTCAAAAATCTCAAATATGCTTTACATTGATAGAACTGAGATAACTCCTGTTTAATTGCCTATTCACTATTTTGAAAGCACTGTAATAAATAGAGAAATTGCCAAGTGGATTGGTAGTTTAAGAGAATAATAGCAATAATAGATAGCACAATAGTTTACATTTTCAAGCTATAATTTTGGTAATTTTCTTGAATTATTTTAGTTACCACTTAGTGTTTATAATGTGTAAATAGATTATACAGATTTAGAATCACAATTCAAGAAATAATAATGGCATTAATCAAAGTTTTATAACCTTTTACTTAGCCCAAGATATCTCATTTTTAATGACTAATAGAACACACTTTAGGCAAATGTCTTCATATGGAAAATGTATGTATAGGTGATAAAAATTATTTTTAATGAGCTCTTGATTTTCATCTAAAGTACTTTAGTCTATGCAGGCTTCTATCACAAAAATACCACAGACAAATATTAAGCATTTATTCTCACATTCTTGAGGCTGGGAAGTTCAAGATCAAGGCACAAATGTCTGATGAGAGCCAATTTCCTGGTAGATAGATGATCAACTTCTCACTGTGTCTTCTCACGACCAAAGGGGCAAGAAAGCTATCCGGGATCTCTTTTATAAGGCACTAATACCATTCATCAGGGCTCTACCTTTATGACCTAATTGCTTTCCAAAGGCTCCAGCACATAATACTATCACATTGTATGTTGTGCTTTCAATATATGCATTTTGTTAATGACACAAACATTTAGTCCATAATATAAAAAATCCTTAAAGCAGAGAATTTTTTCCAACTGAAATAAAAGAGATGTGTCTGAAAAGATTGAAGAGAGTTTAAGCCTGAGAGGAATTTGACCCTTTAATGGGGATGCACAGAGAATTCGTGTAAAGGAATAAAGGTAACCTCTGTGAACAACTGTCCTTGATGAATAGTCAGCCAGGAAAGAAGTTCAGTCCTACAACTCCAAAGAGCCTGATTCCGCAAATGACCTCAATAAGCTTTGAAGATTCTTCCCAGAGCCTCCAGACAAAAGCCCACTGTCCTAATACCTTGATATTGGCCTTGGGAACATGGGGAGCAGGGAAACCAGCCAAGCCAAACCAAAGAACATTCTAATCCACAGAAACTGATAAAATTATGTTGGTTTAAACTACTAAGTATATAGTAATTTATTATAGCAGTATTAGAAAACATATGCTACTAAATATCAAAAATAAGCAGACTTGTCAACCTATCACCAAGAAATTCTGGGGAAGGTGATCCAGCCCATGGGAGAGAGAGCACCCCTCAGCCAAGCAGCTGCCAAGAGACAGAAGAAGCAAAGAGAGGACAAAGGTCTATCTTTCTAAATTTACCTATTAATAAGTGATTATTCTTTCAGGTTGGAGGAGGCTTGGGAAAATGTTGATGGAAAGGTCAAGAATAGAGAAGAGGCTTTTTCCATTGAAATGTAATTTGAGGCTAAAAACTCACTAATAACAAATCTACTTTATTAAAATATATAGATTATAAAACTATTTGAAAAGGACTTTATTATTGATTGTAAGTGGGGATAACATTTTTCATTAGTTTAACTTTATCATTTGTGTAGCATATTTTACAAAAGCTACTCTTCAGAAAATAATAGAAAAAGTAAAAATAAAGAAATTATAACATTACACATGTAATGAGAATGTCTTTCACAGATTGTCATTAAATTTTCAGAATTTTGTATTTATACTTACTGAAGTATTATAGAAAGAAGTGTTATTAAATATTTACTGTACACCACTATTCAAAATTTCAAATTCTGTCAACTCTAAATAAATATATATTATTCATATCACAGTTACAAATGGATCTAATTAATTTTAGAGTTAACCTTAATAACATGAAGAAAAATCTGTGACCTACATTAAATTTTTCATTAGTTAGTTTCAAATTATAAGAGAATTCTTTTCAACTAATAAAGCCTTCTGTCCCAAATGTTGATTGTATAAAACAGTAATTAATTAGCACATGCCAATGAAATTCTTTGACCTGATACTGCAACTTATAACTTACACTTACTTTACAAGGTTCTGTTTTACTTTCAATCTGTAAGCCAGTATACTATGATTAATTTTAAATGAACATGCTAAATACTATAATTAAATATTTGTTTAAAGCAGGCTTTTCTCCAGAAAAACACATTTCTTGTTTGTTTTATTATTTTTAATAATGATGGGTGAAATTTTTTAAAAACCATACTAATATCAGTTCAGTTATACATTTAAAATATTAACAGCTCTGTTTCAGTGGACATTACTACTAGTGTCATATATGAAAATCATGAAAGAACAAAGTATTGAACTATAAAAAAGGAGTGAATCTCTATCACTCTCACTTATTAAGAGAGTAATATGTGTAAAATACTTAGTCTTGCTTTGTGTTATTTAATATTGCACCCCTTAGCCCATGTGGATTTTTTATTTGAATTAATACAAATTAGGTAAAATTTAAAAATCAATTTGTCTTTTATACTAGCTGCACTTCAAGTACTCAATGGCCACATGACAGGTTGGTCTAAATGCCAAAGATTCACAACAAATAAGGGAATAGTACTTGCACTCAAGAATCTTGAAATAAGTTTCTAATAAATGCTAAAGATAATAAATGCTCATCCGAGATACCATTATGAACCAAAATAAGAGAGTAGAAGCATTAGCAATATGTGGGATTAAAGGGTGAGAAAATCTTATCTTTGTATACCAATCTGGGGAAGACCTTGCCCATCTTTGTTGACTCTTCCCTTATGTTTGTCCCTGAAGACACTTGACTTCATCTTGTTCGATTACACAGAACTGAAGGGGGAAGGCAGGAAGGAAGGAAGGAAGGAAGGAAAAAATAAGAAATAAAGAGAAAAAAAGAGGAAGGACTAGCCATTTCATACACCATGGAGCCCAATTTCAGCTTTCTTGTGTTCCTCTAAAGACCTTCCACAAAAGAAAGCAGCACTAACACTACTTACCAGCTAAAATAGTGAGAAAACTACAAGAAGTGCAAATAAATATCTCGATAAATTATTCTTCCACAAAGAAAAACAAAAGATGCTCTTTATCACATTTATTCCCCTCCTTTGTTTCCAAGGCCTTTTTTAGAGTACATAATCTTTCTAGAAACAATGATAATAGTGGCAATTATGTAATTCCTTCAGCAACATTGTGAAAAAGTGTCATAGGAACATCAACAATGAATTAATGTAAATGCAAGTTACCATAAACTAGGCAGCCATGCAAGTGGACGGTCCCCCACTGTTTATTCTTTATTAAAGCTGTGGAGGAAAAAGGAAATGCAATTGCAATCACATCTCTAGTGTCTGGTCTAGGTTTGAACATGATTAAAAAATTTCATGCATTGTGTCCTAAAGGGAAGGCAATCAGGAAAATAATTTTGTATGCTGTATGATAATGAATGTCACTGTATTAATACAAGTAAAGGCACAAACTGCAATTACTTATTCTTTTCTTCAACTCCTCATGCATTTATGATTTCTTTCTTAATAAAAAAGATACGCAACTTTTGAAAAATACAAAGTGACATAATATCTTCTGAATATTATCTTTTAGTGCAAGAAATTCCTAATTTATAAATTTAAAAGGTAAAAATTACGTGACCATGTGAGAAGAAAATGATAAGAATCTATCTGGAGCTGGTAAAATGATATGCAAATGAAATAGCATCATGGTGGAATCCATGATGAAGAATAATAAGCAATATAATGATCTATAAAAATCTCAGCTGTGAATGTCCTTAAATCAATGAAGAAAATAGATCAATGTTTAGAATAAAGATTAAAGGATATAAAAGTAAACCCTGATAGATTGTATCATATAATAAATGAAAATAAGCACAATAACTTCAACAATGAAAAAGTACAGAATATATTCCTCAACAAAAATAAAATCTATTCTTGCTAACAGTCTATTTTTGCATGATTTGTGTTATTTTTTAGCCACTTAAGGCAGAGATATAAGTAAATGTATACTGCGGCATAATGGATATATAATGATAATTTTGTGTGGTAGAATTGACTTCAGAAAAGTAAAAACAAAAATGTATTATTATTTGAATATAAAATAATTGAATTTCTTTACAAGATAACAAGAACATATAACTATTTTATGTCTCACTGAACAAAAGAAAGAGTGGGAAAGATGACCTTGCATATTCTTTTTAAGATTTTAGTTATTTATTTTTAGAAAGAGGTGAAGGGAGGGGGAAAGAGAAGGAGAAGAACATCAAAGTGTGGTTGTCTCTTACATGCCCCCAACTGGGGACCTGGCCTGTAACCCAGGCATGTGACCTGACTGGGAATTGAACCAAAGACCCTTTGGTTCACACAGCTGCACTCAATCCACTAGAGCCATGCCAGCCAGGACAACCTTGCATACATATTCTTAAATGACTTTGACATCTTAGAGGGTCTTTCGATTGTTTAGCTCATTCAAGTTACAGATAACAAATATATGTGGCAGTTTACTAAGCTAATTATGGATCATCATGAGGACAGATAGAAAGGTAAAGCAGAATGGGAAAGTATTCCAGCCTGGCTGCCCAGTGCAGTGGATGTTTTTTTAAAGAAGTATAGCAAGTAATGTTGTCCTATATTCACAGTAGGCACATTTTACTCTTTATTCGAACATCTGTCATGATGCTAACTTGGATTTCTCTTTCTGTATCATTTCTTCCTGTTGCTATCACTAATAAATTCCAACTAAGGTTTTTCTGCAAATTTAATAAAAGAACACATCTGATAAGTTGATAAGTCATCATTCAGTAAACTGATCTATTCCTTAATCTGTGAACATCACTGACTATGAGTGAAGCCATGGCTGACCTCCTATTGATGGATCATTGATTCCAAGCTAAACAAGAACAATCATGGTAGTAGATTTAATTTATAGTTTATGAATAATGATAGCTTGAAGAAAAAAAATTTTTTTTAAAATTTTTATTGTTGTTGTATTACATCCATCCCCTTTTTGCTCCCCTCTGTTCCCCTCCACACCCACCCATCCCCCCAAAGTCAATCCCACCTGTTGTCCATGTCGATGGTTCCTTTATACTAGGTTCTTGTCTAAGCTGCTCCCCTTCTTTGCCTCTGCCTCCCCCCTCCCCCCAACCCCTTTCCCCCTGACCACTGAAGGCCTATTCATTGTATTCATATATTTGGTTCTGTTTTGCTTGTTGTTAGTTTTGTTCATTATTGTCCCGTAATGGGTGAGATCATATGATATTTGTCCTTCACTGACTGGCTTATTTCACTAAGCATAATACTCTCCAGTTCCATCCATGTTGTTGCAAAGGGTACAAGTTCCTTCTTTC
>PVIW01004310.1:0-70000 GCA_004026585.1 Noctilio leporinus
GCCCCAATCCCCAGTCCTGATTTCATGAGATCCCCTTCTGTCCTTAAAACTTTTTTTTTTCCCTATCTTAAACAATCTACTCAAGAGCAAGATTTTAGAATTATCTCCATAACATATTAAATGTAGAAAAGAAAAAAGAAAGAAACTCTGAAGTATACAGCAGTGTGTACATAGATAACATCCTTTTTGTCTACATAATGAAATAGTAAATATAAAAATCATTTTTCTGGTGGAATATACAAAAACTATTAAATGTTTTTCTTTGCGAGTAAGGGAAACAAATTCTATACTTTCATGTGCAGTTACATTTGCCTAATAAGTATCCCGACAAGAGTATATGGAATTTGGGTTATAGGATTTTGGATTCCAGACATAATGGATTATGGGTTATAGGTTATGAGACTGTAAGATGTTTTTAAAATATTTTTTTCTAAACTAAAAAACAATAATAATTTCATTTTAAAAGCAGCTGAAAAACCACAGTTTTTGGAAAACAGTTAGACAAAGCTACAGAAAATGCATAAGACCAGAAAAAATGCCCTTAAGCAGAGTGGGCACCCAAATTTAAAAAATAAATAAATAAAGCACCTGAGGCTAAAAGAAGACTGAGTTCACCCAATTTGGACTAAATCTATTACAGGCTCACCACATCTTTTCAACTACATCTCAACTACATCTGTATTTCACTTAACAGTAAAGCCTGAGATTTATGTGGTTCCACCTTTGTTCTCTTACAGAAAAACAAAAATAAAGATAGCCTAAATTGTCAGTCACAAAGATTTGTAATATGTCAAATGAATATGGAATATAACTAGTAAATGAAGTATGTTCTATCACTGTAAAATGCCTTATTTGACCAAAAGGGAAAATTATGAGTTATTATGTGTGTGAGACCACATAGAGCCAAATGATAAAAATCTGCTGTGCCAACATTTCATTTTCTTTAGGTTCAGTATTATACAAATGAACATTTTTTCATTCATGCTATTTTATTTAGAACTTCTCTTTTCTGAGATAGCCTCTTGGGACATGCATCTCATTTTCATGAGGGTCCCTGAGAGACTTGAGCATACAGTATTTACTTCAGTACAATGTCAACAACATATTGTAAAACATTTCATCTAAAATAATAACAGAAAATGTTGAGCCATCTTTACATTTGGAAAAATGTATCAGGAAGAATGTGATGTCTGACAAAATCCACATTGCTTATACACACTGTTCTATCTCAGTTTTCTTTAGGAATTAAATGAAACATATATATGTAAAGAATTAAAGAATGGAGACAGGCTGTACAATACTAGGAAGAGAAAAATCAAAGGGTATCTACATATAGTATCTATTACAGAGTAAACAAGAACAACTTAAAGTTTGCTGACTACCTGGTTTAGCCAAAAGTGAAGTGAATGGATTCATAGATAAAGAAAATTTTTCTATAAAGTAGTCTGTTTCTGAAATTAATGTCCTAAATCAAGTTCTTTCAGGTTCTTCCAATAACTACTTCCTCAGTGGAGTTATCAATTAATCATCTGATTTTCAATGGTCAACATTGAAGCAAATGAAGAAAGATAATTCACCTATTCAGTTATCAACTTTTTTATCCTAACATAACGCTACTTGCCAACTAACAAATTAAAATTATGTCCCTCCCTTTTTATCAGTAATAGTGATCTATATAAATAAGACTTCCTCCCTGACTAGTGTGGCTCAGTGGACTGAGTACTGGCCTGTGAAACAAAATGCTACTGGTTTGATTCCCAGTCAGGGCACATGCCTGGGTTGCAGTCATGTAAGAACCAACCACACACTGATGTTTCCCTGCCTCTCTTTCTTCCTCCCTTCCCTGCTCTCTAAAAAATAAATATATAAAATTTAAAAAAGAAGATTTCCTAACACTTAAAAACATTTACTCTCACAAAAGATTATTTCCACTGGCCACCACTGAGATTTTCAAATTCGAGAGCATTGCTAACACTCATTGAGTTGCCAAATATAAATGCAATACTCTCTGCTAAGAATTTTACATGTATTATCATATTTAATCCTCACTATAACTGCATATGTTCTTTTACTTTTGGTTTTATAAATAAGAAATCTGAAGTCCAGAGGGATTAAGTAACTTGCTCAAGAATATACAACTGCTAGAGCCATATGGCATCAGTTTCTGAACCATGGCAGGTTAGCTCTAGAGTTTGGGCTTATAATTACTGCAGAAAAACAGGAGCGCAAAGGTATTGAAATTAATAAACAATAAATTACACTATTTCTGTTTACTAGATAGAAGAGAGAACTTTAAAAACATAGATCCAAATGATGATGATTTTTAGTGCTATTTTTAACACGTAAAGAAAGGATGGTTTCATTTCCTACCATAAAAGGCCACTAACTATAAGTTCTTTATCCAAAAGTAGTGGATGCATGCTGACCCAGCAACATTCTCTCATCTATAGTCAAAACAAGATGGTGCTCATTGGTTAGAAATTGAATTTATAGTCAAAGATAAAACCTATTGGCCTACTAATTACTTCCAAATAAATGAATTAAACAGCCACAAATATCAAGTGTGCATGTTGGTGATGCACATAGGCAAATTTCAACCCACAAAAGAATTATGCTTCACAAATCTATTTTAAATGATGATTAGGGACTTTTAAAGATCCCTTGTGGATTAAAGATGGCTGAGGAGTAGGTAGAAGCTACACTAACCTCCCCCTGGGACTAATCTGGAATTACAACTAAATTGTAGAGAATCATTCTGAATTGCCAACTGAACACTACCTGTAGAGAAGCCTTGTAATCACTGACAGACAGAAGAAACCACTTCACCACAAAAGGACTGGTTGGGAGTGTGGAGGATGCAGGAGAGGGCTGATAGGATGCCTCTGAGTGGCAGCTGAGATTACAGGAGGGATATTTCAGCAGCTGTGAGGGTTTCCCCTGAGACGTCAGGGTTTGAACACCAAGCTGGGATCCCTGGCCTACAGCACCAGGGCCAGAAAGGAACCCAGAAAACATCCAGCTGTGAAAAGTAGCAGAGTTTCTGTCTGCCAGGTTTAGACAGCTGGGGATGAAGAGAGCCTCTTAAAAATCCAAGCCCTGGCTGGTAGCACAGTGGATAAGGTGCCGGCCTGCGAACCCAAAGGTTGCAGGTTTGATTCCCCAGTCAGGGCACATAACAAGGTTGCAAACCAGGTCTCCAGTCAGGTCTGTGGCTAGAGGCAGGTGAAAAGCAACCATACATTGATGTCTCTCTCCCTCTCTGCCTCTCTCCCTTCCCCTCTTTCTAATAATAATGAAATAAAATCTTAAAAAAAAAAAAAAAAAAGAACTAGCCCCCTATAGCTCATTAAAAACAAACAAACAAACAAAAAACATCCAACAAAATTTTGTTTGCAATCACTTAGCCTGGCCTATGGCAGAGGGTGGGCAGAGTGGACTAGACCCTTGAAGAGAGTCTGGGGAGGGTAGCTTTGGAAAGAGAAATGAAGGAACAGCCACCAGGATCTCTGTGCTGAGTCATTCTCCACACTACAAAAGACATTTTGCTCAGGCAGACCAATCCTCTCCAAGTGGCATCAGCTTGAGGGGAAGCAATAGCCTTGCCTACAGAAATTTATCTGCCCCACCTTGTGAAATTTAAGCAAGGAGGCTGCTGACTACAGCTACATTAGTGTAAGAGCTGATTGATTTAACAATCAATTAGTTTAACAACTAACGCAGATGCTGCCAAAATGGGTGAACAAAGAAACTGCCCTCAAATGGAAGAACAAGAGAATTCTCCAGAAGAACTACATGAAACGGAGGCACACAATTTATCAGACATAATTTACAGTAATGATTATAAGGATACTCAACAGTATGAAAAAAAGACACAAAGATGATGAAAAAATGACCAGTCAGAAATAGAGAATGCAATATTTAAATAAATGATATACTAGAAGGAATAAACAGCAGGTTGGATGAAGCAAAGAATCTAGTCAGAAATTTGGAAGATAAGGTAGAAAAACACCAAGGCAGAGCAGCAAAAGTAGAAAATAAATTAAAAAATGAGGAAAGCTTTAGAAATATTTTTGACAACATGAAACATAACAATATCTGCATTAAGGGAATACCAGAAAGAGGAGAAATTGAAAACCTATTTGAAGAAATAGTAACCAAAATCTTCCCTAATCTGGTAAAGGAAAAAGATGCATAAGTCCAGAAGGCTAAGAATCCCCAACAAGTTGGAACCAAAGAGGCCTACACTGAGATATATCATGATTAAAATGACAAGGCTTAAAGACAAGGAGAGAATCCTAAAAGCTGCAAAAGAAAAGCAGGTAGTTACCTACATGGAGAACCAATTAGACTGTCACCTGATTACTCATCAGAAATATTTCATGCCAGAAAGGAGTGGCATGAACTATTCAAGGTGATAAAAAAGCAAGGACCTACAACCAAGGCTACTTTACCCTGCAAGGTTATTATTTAAAATCAGAAGAAAAATAAGGAGCTCCCCAGCCGCCCCCGGCCAAGAAAATGCTAAAGGATTTGTTCAAACTAAACCAGTATTGCAACAAATGCTCTACTTGTTTCACAAAGTAGAAGAAAGAAGAATGAAGAAGGAAGAAAGAAGAAAAGAAAGAAAGAAAAAAAAAACAGAGAAAAATAGGCTAAGAATAAAATGTCACTAAATACACATCTATCAATAATCACCTTAAATGTAAATGGCTTAAAACTTCCAACCAAAAGACACAGGATAGCTGAATGGATGAGAAAACAAGACCCATATATATATATATGGGTCTATATGATATATATATATATATATATATATATATATATATAAAGATACACACAGATAAAAAGTAAAGGGATAGAAAAATATTACATGTAAATGAAAAGGAAAAGAAGCTGGAATAGCAGTATTTGTATCTAACAAAATAGACTTTAAAGCCAAAACTACTGTAAGAGACAAAGAAGGACACTACATAATGATAAAGGGAACAATCCAACAAGAGGATATAACCCTTGTAAACATTTATGCATGCAACATAGGAGCACCTAAATATGTGAAGCAAAGCTTGATGGACATAAAGGGAGAGACTGAGAGAAATACAGTCTTTGTCAGGGATTTTAACACCCCATTGACTTCAATGGATAGATCTTCCAGACAGAAAATCACCAAGAAGAGAGTGGCCTTAAACAACTTACTAGATTAAATGAATTTAATTAATACTTCACAGTATTTTACCCCAATGCAGCAGAATGGACACATTTTCAAGTGCACATGGAACGTTTTATAGGATAGACCACATGTTAAGACACAAAACAAGTCTCAATACATTTAAGAATAATGTATTGGGTCTTCTCTGGCCACAATGCTATGAAACTAGAAATCAATCACAAGAACACTGAAAAACGTGCAAAGACATGGAAGCTAAATAACATATTATCAAATAATGAATGGATGAACATGAAATCAAAAAAGAAATCAAAAGATACCTTGAAACAAATGAATATGAGGATATAACAATCCAAAATCTGTGAGACCTGGAAAAGCAATCCTAAGAGGGAAACTTATAGCATGACATGACTATTTCAAATAAACAGTCTAACTTCACACTTGAAAGGAATTTGAAAAAGAACAAGGCCCAAATTGAGTAGTAGGAAGGAAATACTAAAGATCAGAGCATAAATTGAGTCTAAAAAAAGATACAAAAAACAAAAAACAATGAATCCAAGAGCTACCTCTTTGAAAAGATAAACAAGATTGACAAACCTTTAACTAATCTCATCAGGAAAAAACAGAATACTCAAATAAATAAAATCAGAAATGAAATAGGAGAAATAACAACTGACACCTAAGAAACACAAAGGATTAAAGAAAATATTATAACAACTATATGCCAACAAACAGGGCAACCTGAATGAAATGCATAAATTCCTAGAAACATACAATCTTCCAAAACTAAATCAGGAAGAACCAGAGAATTGGAAATGACCTAGTGAAATTGGAGCAGTAATCAAAAATCACCCAACAAATAAAAGCCTTGGACCAGGTGGCTTCATGGGTAAATTTGACCAAGTATTCTGTGAAGAACTAACCCCTTTTCTTCTCAAACTGTTTCAAAAAATTTAAGAGGAGGGAAGGCACCCAAACTCATTTTATGAGGCCAGTATTATCCTAATTCCAAAATCAGATAACGATATTACAAAGAAAGAAAATCATAGGCCAATATCCCTGAAGAACATAGACACTAAAATGCTCAACAAAATATTAGCAAACCAAATACAGCAATACATCAAAAAATCATATACCATGAACAAGTAGGATTTATTTCATTAATGCATGGTTGGTACAACATATGCAAATCAATAAATGTGATTCACCACATGAAGAAAATGAAGGATAAAAACCACATGATCATATCAATAGAAGCAGGAAAAGCATTTGATAAAATCCAGCAACCATTTATGATAAAAATTCAGCAAAGTGGGATTAGAGGGAACATACCTAAACATAATATAAGCCACATATGACAAACCCATAGCTAGCATCATAGTCAACAGGCAAAAACTATAGTGGTCCCCTTAAAGACTGCGAACAAGAGGGGGATATCTGCCTTCAACTTTCTTATTCAAGATATTACTATAAGTCCTAGACACAGCAATCAGACAAGAAGAAAAAATAAATGGCATCTAAGTTGAAAAGGAAGAAAAACTGTCATTATTTGCAGATGACATGATACTGTACATAGAGAATCCCAAAATTCCACCAAGAAATTACTAGAACTGACAAATGAATTCAGCAAAGTAGCAGGATACATAATTAATAACTAGAAATCATTTTCATTTTATATGCCAATAATGAACTAACAGAAAGGGAATTTAAGAAAACAATCTCATTCACAATTGCTACAAAAGAATGAAATCCATAGGAAGAAACCTAACCAGGGATGTAAAATACCTGTAGTCAGAGAATCGTGACACTAAACAAAGAAAAAGAAGAAGATACAAGTAAGTAGAAGCACATATCATGTTCATGTATAGAAAGAACTGATATCATTAAAATGTCCACACTATCCAATGCAATCTATAGATTTAATGCAATTCCTATCAAGACTCCAATGATGTATTTCACAGAACTAAAACAAGTATTTAAAAAATTTACATGGAACCACAAAAAGCCCCATGTAGCAACAGTGATCCTGAGATAATGAACAAAGCTGGAGGAGACATGCTGCCCTATATGCTGTAAGGCACAGTAATAAAAGCAGCATGGTGTGGCATAAAAACAGGTACATGTATCAATGGAACAGAATAGAGCGCTCAGGAATAAACCTATGCCTTTACAGTCAATTAATATTCAACAAAAGGGGCAAGCACATACAATGGGCTAAAGATGAAATAAATGGTATCAGGAAAACTGGACAGATACATGTAGAAAAATGAAACTAGATTACCTTCTTACAGCGTACGTAAAAATAAATTAAAGTGGAACAAAAATGTAAATGTTAGGCCTGAAAACCATAAAAACCCTAGAAGAAAATACAGGCAGTAAAATTTTGGACATTGTTTATAGCAATATTTTTCAGATCTATCTCCCCAGGAAAGGGAAACAAAAGAAAAAAATAAACAAATAGGACTACATCAAACTAAAAAGTTTTAGCACAGCAAAGGAAATCATCAACAAAGTTAAAAGGCAACCACTGAATGGGAAAATATATTCACTGATACATCTGAAAGGGGTCAACACCCAAAATGTATAAAGAACTTACAAAACCCAACATGAAAACAAACAAACAACCCAATTAAAAAATGGACAGAGGACCTGAATAGATACTTCTCCAAAGGGGGCACAGAGATGGTCAATGGACATATGAAAATATGCTCAACATCACTAGTCAGCAGAGAAATGCAAATTAAAACCACAAGATACTATGACCTTACACCAGTCAGAATGACTATCATCAATAAATCAACAAACAAAAGAAATTTAAATTTCAGCAGAGAAATGCCAATTAAAACCATGATGCAGAATAATTGTGCACCACCAGAGTAACTAACATTATTTAAAAAAACAACTGTCGCCCTGGCTGGTAGCATAGCGGATAAGGCGCTGGCCTGCGAACCCAAAGGTTGCAGGTTCGATTCCCCAGCCAGGGCACATAACCAGGTTGCAAACCAGGTCTCCTGTCAGGTCTGTGGCTGGAGGCAGGTGAAGCATAGCCATACATTGGTGTCTCTCTCCCTCTCTGCCTCTCTCCCTTCCCCTCTTTCTAAAAATAATGAAATAAAATCTTTAAAATAAATAAATAAATAAATAAACAACTGTCAAGCCAACTGCTGACAAGGATGTAAAGCAACTGGAACTCTCTCATGCATTTGCTAGTGGCAGTACAAACCGGTGAAACCATTTTGGAAAACTAGCAATATGTAGTGGCACCTACTAAAGCTGAACATACACATATCTTATAAATGAGCAATTTGACTTTTATACACATTCCTAACAAATATGGGTACATAAGTATTCCAAAAGATATACAAAAGTATTCACAGCAGCATTTTCTGTAATAGCCCCAAATTGAAAATAATTCAAATAGTAGAATGAATGAATAAAACATGGTATATTCATACACTAGAATACTGTGCTTAAGTAAAAGTACACAAATTACTATTACATGCAAGCACAGAATTTCATAGACATAAAATGGATCAAAAGAAGCCAGACATAAACCCATAAATATTATGATTTCAAATACATGATACTTAAGAACAGACAAAAATAACTTCATAGTGATTAAAGCCAGGATAGTGGTTGCCTTTGACAATGAGAGAGTCATGACTACGAGTGGATATAAGGGAATTACTAAAGCGCAATTTTGTATAAAACTTTGAAGCCTTAAACTATTCATTGATGTGCACTTAAAAGATTTTTTAAGCAAACTTTAAATTCAAGTGTAATATACAGCACATAAAAAAAGTGTACCAAGGGTGACAGCTTGATGAATGCTTACAAATAAAACAATCTATGTAACTGCTACCCAAATCTACCTACTCCTCCAGCCTCTTCACATGTTACTCTTAACTTTCATTCTGGGCATTGCAGCCACACTGGCTTTCCCTCTGCCAAATACTACTTATCAGGCTGCTCTCCTGCCTGCTAAGGGCCTTTGCCCAGGCCCATCTCTGTCTGAGATGGAAACACTTTCTTGCTGGGACTTACTCAGATACTGTCCAGTTGGAGAAGCCTCTTACACTCAAGGCTCACTTCAAGAAGCCTTTTTTAATCTTTGGTTTAAATTCCTTTTTGTGGCCTCCTATACTTTTCTCTGTTGTACCTGTCATTGCTGCAGTTTTATGTTTTAGATGGTTTATTTGCTTAATGTTTGTATGTACTAATAACTAATTATGTAATAATTCATAATTATCAGAGACATTAATTACTAGACTCTAAACAGATGCTCACTATTATACTCCCAGCAGAGAGCATAGGGTCTGTCACATAATACATTCTCAATGAGTATTTGTTAAATAAATGAAATTAAAGAAATATAATGAAGTCAAACTATAAAGTAACACCATAAAAACAAGTAATGGAATTGGTAAGCTTTCCTTAATACTAAAATTTTAACTTTTGTGTTGTCCAAGAGTAAATTTATAACTATTCCCACATTTTGGAAACTATCACTGACATCAAGATACAAAGTTCTCTAGTAGAGCTGCAATCATTTCTTGTTCTCTAAAAACTGTTCCTTTTCCTTGCCCTAGAGAGTGCATTTTTATAACCATTTCCATAGTCAGAAGTTAACAAGGCAGAGCTTCATAACAAAATTAATTAGTTAAAAACAATCTCTTTTGATCAGTCTTCATATTCTAGGAGGGGGAAGTTAAAGAAAAACACAACTAACTCTGTTAATGTGTCAAAATTTCAATCAACCAATAACATTAAGAAAAAAGCACAACTCAAAATCAGTTAAAAGTAAAAATACACAAATGTGATTCAATGCTAACTCACCTAGTTAACATCATCCAATGTAATTCCAAAACCACTTATTTGAATGCTAGTTATTTAAAAAAACAATGCCTATTCCACTAACATTGCCCAATAGTGTAAAAATAATTAGTACAAAATTTTATATACACCAAATGCCACATGAATTGAAGGTAACAGGTCAAATGAATGCCATCTGTTGAAATAGTGTATTATAGTTGGCTACTGTGAAGCTATGTGGTTGTTTTTCAATAGTAGAAGATAGTCTATGCAACATTATTATTGTTCTGCAAACCATCCTCTTCACTTTCTATAGGTTGAACATACACAGATTATTAAACCCAGCATCATGGAAGATCACATTTCAATAGTACCTTCTCTGTTGAGTTTAGTGCCATCCTTCAGTTTGTAAGTTAAAAAAACCTATGCCCTTTATACTATCTCAATGTCTTCTTAACCATGCTCCTGGATGTTTGTAAGCACCCAAATAAATCAAGAATGATAAAATGTTTAAAAATCAAAGAAAAAAAATCCCATCTCAGTCTTAGGTCCCCCATTTTTAAAAGCAAAGTCATGAGGTTGTTTAGGTACCACTTTCTGCCCTTTCCCTCATTTACCCGTTCCTTCATACTCTGTTTAAAAAATAGAATCACTTCTTGAAGAGAATGAGAAACTTCTCTTATTCCTTGACTAACAGAAGACACAGATTTTTTGCACAGGTTACTGTGGTCATCAAAGCACTAAGTTACCCAGGATCTACTACTCATTTCCCTCACCCCATCCTACATATCACTTCCCAGGAAGTCCAGTTAAGAAACAGCCACTGTGGGAAATATGTACTTCATTGTTGATGGGAATGAGCCATTTTACTGTGGAATTAGTCACACTATGAACCTTAATGATGTCTATGTAATTCCAAACAATAGGTACTTCCTAATATGTTGTAATTTTTTTCACAATGCCAAACCTAGCATTACAATTTACTACTCCAAGTAATTTGTTATACTCCCTTTTAGTCTTTATAGTTATTTTAACATAACTTTTGTCAAAATATGTGTGTAGTTTTGTATCATTATGTTTTTATGTGATAAAATACAGGTTTTTGAACTTACTTTAAGACTGCCCTAACTTACTGTAAGACTGCCTCAATTATGCTGCACACCTCTTAACTATGCCCCAACTATTCCACACACCTCTTAAGAGTGGTGATTTCTAGTAGTTCACTGTTCCTTGACAAAGTCATTTTATATTTTCCTATTTTCCTAAATTTGTCTCTTTCCAGCTCTAGCATACCAAATAGAATGAGCTAGTTCATCCTTCTTCCACTCTTTTCCCCTTGCCTTTAACCAAGTTTCACGTGAGGTGCTATAGCTACAACCAAGTAAAACGATCAAAAGGCAGGACTACCAAACCCGTACAAAGGTAGAGTCCTCCCTGCCTCTTTCCTCCTTCCCTCCCTCCTTTTCATCCTTTCTTCTCTTTTTCACTCCCAAGTTCTTTTTCTGGTGGTTATTAATCATAATTTACCTTTGTGGTTACAGATGTATATTAGGTTGATGCTTGCGACTCCTCTCAAATTTGGGCCAAGTGCAAATTTAATTAATGGCACAGAATACAGAAATATTTTTTATATTTTTTATCCTCTACCCCACATCTATGGAAATCCTGTAAAAGGTTTAGGTGTGAAATAGAAGTTTTTTCACTGTGTATTTTAGGGGAAGAGAGAAGAGTTAAGGGAGATGGTCCCCTGGCTATTGCTCCAAGTTCCTAATGTCAACAGCATGTTTGTCATGGCCAAAATCATTGGAATAACAAGAGAACTTGTTTAAGTATTAAGGGGAATACAAGTCACAACAGCCAAAACCACAGTTTCATGGGTCTACCAGGAGCTTGTCTTATCACTTTCTGGCCACTGTTTGGCAGAGCTGCCTGGTGAGCACAGGTGCGGAGTGTCTTGCTAGACTGCTTCCATTTAACTCAGGAAGTACCATTGTAATAGCTGCTGCCTTGCCCGTAGAAGGAGTAATGGAGATCCTGACAATAACATGCCAGTAACAACCAGCTTGCTAAAGGGGCCGTTTAGTCTTCTAGGTATCAACAAGGTCACAGGCTGTAATGATGTCGCTTGCTTTCCCCAGTGCAGACAGGTCAAGAGTAGAAGCTAATAATTTTTAAAAAGTAGTCATATTTTTCTACATTCATGCCTATCATGAGTATGAGGAAAATTTGGGGCCTCTCCTTTACATAAATGCTCAATTTTTCCAAGGTAATAAATGCATCACTGTACACCACTATGTAATCAGTATCATAATCACTCAGTATGATGTTGATGGAGGTACCCTAGAAAGACAATGATGGGCTCTACCTTGATTGGACTCTTCCTATTCTCAGCCAAACCTCATTCTTTCTACTAGTCTATTGTCCATGAATGAATCATCAATGGCTATGCTCTTCACCTTGCAAATGTTTTCAGGACACTAACAAGAAGCTCAAGTCAATTTAATTTAATAGTTCACTACCTTTTCTCAGAACTACACCTGTTAGCAATGCAATCCATTGATCAAGGAGAATGAGAATATGAAGGCTATTTTTTGAATAAGTATATATGAATTTGGGGATTCCCATCACAATTAAAATAATTCCACCTATCATCCTACAAGCAGTGTTGGTTTTTCGACTACAGTCATTTTCAACCCTTTCCATCTCATTGCACACATAATTACAAAAATTCTGCAGTACATGAAAACATATTTTATATTTTTTTGCCTATCTGACAAAAATATGTATAATTTTGATTCATTCATGCAGGATGTCTATTGTCGTGTTGGCTGTTATTTTTTCATTTGATAATCTAAGGGAAAAGAGGTCAATGCCCCTGACTAAATAGTCAAGTATTGCATGTTTTAAAAATTCTTCCACACAATGATTGAAAATCACTCTTTTACAATATAGTTGTTCACTGAAGGCTAAACTACTATTATTTTGCTCACTGGTATTGATTGATTATCTGATTTGACAATTAATTGGGGTACCCAAAATGAGCAAGGCACTATGCCCACTCAGACCTGATCTCTAGCATTTTGTTTCTATTAGGAATAAACTAGGGTCAGTATACACTAGCTTTTTCATATGTACTCTCTTTTTATAGTAAGTTTTAGCATTAAATAAAATGGGGCTTAGTTTGATTATGCATTATAAAAATTTCTTTACTCAGAACACTGTTGACTTATTTTTTCCTTTTTTATTCCTGTCTCATAGCCCATTTTCTTTTCAAAAGCCCTTTCCTCTAATTTCATATGATAATCGTTAATAATAATAATGTCCCAAGACATGGCAAAATATTAGAAACTTCTTTTCACATTTATGTCACTTTCTGCTGCAAACCATGCCTCTTATTAATATCTTTTCATTTGTGAAAAGAATGATACTTATGAATTCCAGAGCAGCCTTTCTCTTAGTCAAAACACCAACTGGCACTCTAAATTGCAGACATGGGTCAATTTCCAACAAATATAACTTTTCCTGGACCCTTCATTAAGCTTCATATATACAAGGTGAAAACCATAGAAAAGTTAGTTGCATATTACAACTTTTCTTCAACTTCCTGGTGAAAAGCACAGTTTCTGTTTACACAGAGGAAAAGTAGAAACCATTGGGGGTGATCTGAGTACTAAAAGGTAACCCAATTGTTTATTTTTTAAAATAAATAAATGTTTCTGAAAAGTTAACCACAAAATAAAATTTTGATCATATTTTTGTTCCTTCATTAAGAAACTTCAGAAACTCAAGTTACTAATCTTCTGGAGGAAAAGTAGGAAGCCATTGTGATTTTAACCATATTCATATACTTTTAAGGGTGGCTGTATTTTAAAATAGTTCTCAGTTTTCCCAACTAGGATAAGAAGGGCTATTCAATGGTTCAATAGCACTCTCAGGCCAGACTTTAACTCACCTAGTTTAAGTTTAGTATTCCCAAGATAAGTTACCTCCTTACAAGTCCATGTCCTATTACCCAGGTGGTATATATTCTTGACTTTAATCTCTCATTTGATAAATAACATAGAATTTGATGCTTGAATTTTCCTAAATGAAAAGAAAAAAAAAATAGTGGCTTTAAAATGCTCATTTAGAATATAGAGGTGGGGAAATTTATTTCTTCAGTCTGTGAAAATCAATGCTTAATTTTTTAAGGTTTTATTCATTATTCTTTAGAGAGAAGGGCAGAGAGGGAGGAAGAGGAAGAAAGGGAGAGAAATTTGTGCATTGCCTTCTACCTGCCACTAGCTGTGGACCTGGCTAGAGACCTGGCTTGCAACCTGGTTATGTGCTCTGACTGGGAATCAAACCAGCAACCTTTGGGTTTGCAGGCTGGTGCTTATCCACTGAGCCACCAGCCAGGACTCAATGCTTAATTTTAAATGCTACTCTGAACTTTCCTATATTTATAATTAAAGTATAGCTAATTATTATATTGATATCAAGACATCACAAGAATCTGTATACTTTAAACGAAGCATTCCATGAGTTGAAAATCACTGAGTTTGAGAAATAGCTACATGAGGATTCTTAACACTATTCTCTCTACTTTCATACAAATTGTAAATTTTTCCGAATTAAATGTTAAAGAAGAAAATGAAAAATTAAGCATTACATGGGACTTCGGGTGATTATCAGAGTGAGAAAACAAAACGGGACACAATCACCAACCACGGAGCCAGGAAGTAAAAAAAGTGCACCACAGAAGGTCACACCACTGTGACAGTAAGTCAAAGTAGACAAATCCAAAAAGCAGAAACAAACAACAGTCACCTAGAATGGAAAGACAAAGAAATAAACCCTGGGGAGGAATCCCCAGGAAGAGTGCAAAATGAAATAGAGGCAAGCACACTATCTGACATGGAATTCAAAATAATGATGATAGAGAAGCTCAGCGAGTTCAAAGAAAACTACAAAGAACTCTAGGGAAACTAAAAAGAACTCCAGGGAAGCCACAAGGAACTTGCTGAGAACTACACCAGCATTAAAAGGAGCCCTGGCTGGTGGCTCAGTGGATGGGTGCGGCCTGTGAGCCCAAGGGTTGCTGGTTTGGTTCCCAGACCGGGTACGTGGCCAGGTTGCAGGCCAGGTCTCCGGCCAGGTCTCCGGCCAGGTCTGTGGCTGGCAGCAGGTGAAAGGCTACTATGCATTGATGTCACTCTCTCTCTCTCTTTGCCTCTCTCTAAAACTAATAAGTAAAATTAAAAAAAAAATAAAAAAGACAAAGGAACCATCAATAAGCGCCAGGAGGAAATGAAAGAATATAATTTCTGAATTGAAGAACACAGGAGAAATAACCAAAATCAGGCTAGAGAAAGCAGAGGATCGGATCAGCAAGCTGGAGGTCAATGTAGAAAAAAATTCCCAGGCAATGCAACAAAATTAAAAGACTGAAAAAGAATGAAGAGGTTTTAGGAGAGATACAAGACAACATGAAGAGTAATCTGTATCATAGGGATACCGGAAGGAGAAGAGGAGGAGCAAGGGATAGAAAACCTGTTTGAAAAAGTAATGACAGAAAATTTCCCTAACTTGAGGACAGAAAAAGTCATGCAAGCTCAGGAAGCACAGAGGGTCCCAATGAAGATGAACCCAAACAGGCCCACTCCAAGATACATCATCATTAAAATGGCAAATTTCAAAGACAAGGAGAGAATCCTAAAAGCAGCAAGAGAGAAACAGCCAATAACATGTAAGAGGGCTCCCATAAGGTCATCAGATGATTTCTCAACAGAAACACAAGCCAGAAGGGAATGGCAAAAAACATTTCAAGCAATGAAAAACAAAGGCCTGCAACCAAGAATACTCTACCTAGCAAGGCTCTCATTCAAAATGGAAGGTAAAATAAGGAGGTTCCCAGACAAAAGAAGGCTAAAAGTGGACATTTCCACCAAACCAGCATTGCAAGAGATGCTAAAGGGTCTGCTTTAAGATGAAGAAACAGAGAGACAGACAGGAACATAAGTACAAAGGGAAAAATAGATAATAAATAAGTACCTATCAATAATAAAGGTAAATTAATTAAATGCACCAAAAGATATAGGGTAGCTGAATGGGTAAGAACCAACTTTAACTTATGAATGCTTTAAAATTATCTTGTTATGTATAGATTTTACTAAATATATAAAGGTATAACTTTGAATATTACTTGTATCTGCATTACTGCAGGTTAAGTTTTCTTAGGTTGAAATTATTTTACAATATGGGAAAATCATGTTACTTGCAATAACTCAGAAAAATCAAATGCAGTTAAGAAGAAAAAAGAAAATGTGGATGTATATTACATAGAATACATGCTATCTTTCTTATCCACTGTTATAAAGTATGTGCTTATTTGTGGGTCTGTAATATATAGATTTTGTTAGCAATTTATGTTTTAAATAGCAACCAACTGGTCATTGGTGTGTTGTGAAATCAGTCAATCTTTAGGTTAGAAAAAATGCTGAGAATGAAGACCTACTTGGATGGAAGTTGCAAACTACTAAACTATATGATTTGTGTACACAGGCAATATATATTCTCATATCATTATGTAAATTAGATGAGATTCCTTTCAAATGGATTGTGGAAATATACACTTCCAGTTATGAAGGCCCCAAACTGGGGATGCTTGAGAAAAGGAATTAATAGTAAATAATAGTAAACTTTATTATTGAAATGTGAACATATCTAATCTCCACCTCAACAGACTCTTAGGTTCATGGCTTAGTTTAGGACCATATAGGAAGTCAACTGCAAGTTCAAAAAATAACTGGAATACTACTCTACGAAATGATTTAAATCCTAGGGCTTTTTATTTTTTACCTCAACTTAGTAGACATAGTAATTTCTATTCTGGGGACCAGCTGAACACTGCAAGTGTCATTATTTCTGAAGGCTTCAACTTGTAAAACATTTGTAGAGGAAAAACAGGTTATTGTAAGAAGTAAGACCTATTCACAGACCCCCCCGCTCCAATCTACTATTTAAGATGGAAAATTCCAAAAAGAGTAAGTTGTAGTTCTGAGTTATATTATTGGAGGGGGGAGGATCTGATTCAAAAAACAAATTCATTTTTTACTATGGGTTTGGCATTATCTCTAGGACAACTTTCACAAAAGTAAGTTCTGCAATATGCCATTTCTATGATATATTTCACAAAAATAGCATTCCAGAGTAAAATAAGTATTAGAGAAGAAAAAAACTGCTTAATTTGCTATAATATATCTAAACTACTATCATTTAACATGTGATCATTATATAAGCAATTGACATATTGTAAATTTTTTGTACTAACTCTTCAAAATCCAGTATGTACTTTAACTATGTGTAAAAATATGTATGTATGTAAATGTGTTTTTGCATGTTTGGTAATATTGCAATTCATATTACATAAAAGAGTAGTTCTTTAAAGTATGCATTTTGAAATAATGAAAAGAAAACTTTGTATTAATATGATTGAGAAGCTGACAGAAGGCAGTAATTCAATGATGAATTGTCTGGATATGAAAGGGAAAAAAAATGTACACATTGGTGGTTACAGAATAGACAAGGGATGTTAAGAAGAATAAAGGACATGGAGAAGCCAAAGAACTTATATGCATGACACATGGACATGAACTAAGGGGGGCGTTGCTGGAGGAAATGGGGTACTGGGTGGAGGAGGGGAAAGGGGGAAAAATTGTAAAAGTGAAATAAATAAAATATACTAAACAAAACAAAGAAAACAAAACAAAATGTCACTATACTCTCTACATTACTATTTCCAATCACTGTTCCCCTACGGACAAATATTCTCCCATTCAGAGTTTTGTTTTTTATTCATAAATCCAAAATTATAAGCACTCCATTCCTCTATAGCTGAAGTAGGTGACATGGGGGTAATTACTAATCCCTTGTGATATAAATTAGTGTAAACTAAGTGGTAGTATTTGAAAGGTATTCTCAATCCAGAAACTGAAAAACTGTTTTATACATTAAATATAGGATAAATATTTAGAAAGAAATATTTGAAAATTTAAAAAGCTAATTGGAATAACTCCTAAAATAACTTACATAATGAAGAAAAATGTAACAATATGTTGTTATGCAGACATTTGTTAAACTTGCTTGTGGATATCTCATTTTATTTTTAATTAACTCAAATAGTAATGTAGGCATGTATTTCTACTTGGTCTCATTATTGATAGTACAGTGGGAGGATTATTTGTTTGATTCTATTAATTGTTTTTTGACATATCACTGATATAGTTAAGTGACCACTATAAAGTGATTTTATTATTTTTTAGAATGTTTACTTGATTTTTTCAAAGTATATTTTATTGATTATGCTGTTAGTTGTCCCAATTTCTTTTCCCTTCGTTCCCTTCTACCCAGAACCTCTCTTCCTCCCACAACCCCACCCCTTAGTTCATGTCCATGAGTTGTGCATATAAATTCCCTAATTTCTCCCTTTCCTATATTATTCTTAACTTCCCCATATCAGTACCCACAAATTATGTTTCCTAATTCCTGCACCATTTTCCCATTTCTACGCATTCCCCTCCCAGCTGATAAACCTCCAAATGATCCCCATACCTATGACTCTGATCCTATTCTGGTTGTTCATGTAGTTTGTTTTCGTTTATATATTTTAAAATTCTGTTGTTGATAGTTGTAAGTTTGTTGTAATTTTAATGTTCATAGTTTTGCTTTTCTTTTTCTTAAAAAAAGTCTCTTTAACATTTTACATAATAATGGCTTGGTGATGATAAACTCCTTTAGCTTTACCTTGTCTGGGAAGCACTTTATCTGTCCTTCAATTCTGAATGATAGCTTTGCTGGATAGAGTTATCTTGGTCCTTGCTTTTCATCACTTTGAATACTTCTGGCCAATCTCTTCCTGCCTGCAGTTCCTTTTGGGAAATCAGCTGATAATTTTTTTAAAAAAGATTTTATCCATCACTTTTAGAGAGGGAGAGAGACATCAATGTATGGTTGCCTTTCACCTGCCTCCAGCTACTGATCTGGCTGGAGACCTGACTTGCAACCTGGTTATGTGCCCTGGAATAGAATCAGCTGATAATCTTATAGGAACCCCTTTGTAGGTAACTCTCTTGCTGCTTTTAAGATTCCCTCTTCATCTCTAACTTTTGGCATTATAATTATAATGTGTCTTTGTGTTGTCCTCTTTGGATCTAGCTTGTTTTGGACTCTGTGCTTTCTGAACTTGTATGGCTATTTCCTTTGCCAAATTTGGGAAGTTTTCCTTCATTATCTTGTTTGTTGCCCAAAAAGGTAGACTTGAAGTTGCTGAATTTATTTAAATTTGTTAATGTTGTATCCCACCCTCTGAAGTATGGAAGGTTATTCTCACATAAATTTTATTTAACAACTGTTGTCTAGAATGATTTCTAGAAATCATATATATTCCATAAAAAACCCATTTATTACTTACCTTTGATATGTTACTTTCAAAATAGTGATCTTCTACCAAACATCCCAAATTTTCTTTTCAATTCAACTGCAGTTACATTTTAAAGACTATCCTCTCTTCAAATTGTGATTTCCAATCACACATGGGCTCTGGGCATTTTGGCAATCCTCAGTCCCTTTCCTTTCTTCCAATAAATCATTCCAAATATTTAAAATTGTGCTAATATCCTTGAATTACTTCCATCATCTCCACCCATTTGAGGTAGATGGTCTTGTCTCTAATATCATGGAGAAAAATAGCAGCTGTCTCCTTTCTCAACATATTTATATTCTTCTGTCCAGGCTAACCCACCAACCTGTTTTCTTCACACCATTACTTGCTCATCTTCACAGATCTTTTTCAATCACTCATCTTTAATAACTTCTTTTTTACTGGCCACTTCTTAATTTACAAACACATCCCAATCTCTCTTATTTTACAAACCTCTTTTCTTTTACCGATTAGCTATTTCTTTGTCCTTATCAAAATACTTCATGGAGAGAAAAACAAACAAACAAACAAAAAAAACCCTTCTCAACTTTAAGTAATACATAAAGACAGTAACAATTAACACTACATTAACCCATTCAGTCTCCCAGAAAGTCTCCTCAGGTAGGCAGTTTTTATCTCTGAGTTACGGAAGAGGAAACTGAGGTACAGAAAGGTAAAGTAACTTGCCCAAAGTCATATAGCTAGTGTGACAGCTGGAAAACCAAGTACCTGAGCCCAAGTTCTTTCCCATTACATAACGCTTCCTTCATCTCTTGGGTAAGCATATCTACAAACATGATTTTAATCATTAATTATATGCTGATAATCACTATCATCAATTTATCCAGATTTGATTTCTCCATAATGTCACTACTTTCCATTTTGAGATGCCTTAATCTCAATATATTTAAATGACTTAACCTCCATCTTTCCTCTCCCAATGCTTCCTCTATGCTACTACAGAATACTATCTATCCATTTTGCTTCTTACAAATACTCAGTGAATCTCCATTATCTATAGAATGAGATGGGATCACAAACTCTTCAGCAAGGCACACAGGCTCTTTACAATCTATTCCCAAATTACTTCTCATCCTTACTCCTGCCATTACTTACTCACATATATCCTCTAGTCACCAAACTTTGAAAGGAGTGATATAGTATATCACATCCCATGTTCCACACAAAAGGTTCTTTCAATTTAGAAAATCATTCTTTATCTTCTTTTTTTTTTTTAATCTCTTTTTTTTAAAGATTTTATTTCATTTTTTTTAGAAAGAGGGGAAGGGAGAGAGGCAGAGAGGGAGAGAGACATTAATTTATGGTTGCTTTCCACCTGCCTCCAGCCACAGACCTGACTGGAGGGAGACCTGGTTTGCAACCTTGTTATGTGCCCTGGCTGGGGAATCGAACCTGCGACCTTTGGGTTTCGCAGGCCAGCGCCTTATCCACTGTGTTACCAGCCAGGGCTATCTTCTCCTCTTAATGAATCATTATTAATCTGTATTTTCCCAACTGCCCATCCTGTCCCTTTCCCAGGTAAAAGCTAATCTCTCTCCTACTTCTATAGTCCCACATTTGTTTAAAAAAAATAACTCTATCATCACAATATTGTGCTGTCATTAGTAATCTACCCTATGAGCTCCTAAGAGAGCTAGGATGTTCTCTTCTTGATATTTGTATCCAGTACCCAGAGCAGAGCAGTCATTCAGAACAACGTGTGATGAATGAATAGATGTAGCCCTTCATTAATATTAAAAATCAATGTGCTTGAACATGGGAAGATAAATAATCATAGGAGATATCATAACCTTAATTAATCCTATGAAATTAATCTTAATATGCCTATGAAAATGCCTAAAAGCTTAGTAACATACAGAGGATATACAGTTAAATATTAATAGAAGTATAGGCTCTTTTTTAATTTTAATTAATTTTTTTAAAGATTTTATTTATTATTTTTAGAGAGAGGGGAGGGAAGAGACAGAGGCAGAGAGGAAGAGAGACATCAGTGTATGGTTGCTTTTCACCTGCCTCCAGCTACAGACCTGGCTGGAGACCTGGCTGGAGACCTGGCTTGCAACCTGGCTTGCAACCTGGTTATGTCCCCTGGATGAGAAACAAACCAATGACCTTTGGGTTTACAGGTTGGTACCTTATCCATTGTGCCACCAGCCTGGGCCTTAGACTCTCTTTCTTGAAGTGACGGTGAACAAAGAACTTTACCATCCACACAAGCAATCTTTGAGTAAGTAATAAAGTACATGCAGACTAAAAAAGTCATAAACATTGATCTAGTCACAAGACTTGATCATAAATAGCCATCAAATTATAAATATTACAAAACATCCCCAAGAAACAAACACTGAAGTATTAGTCTCAATAGTTTTCTCCACTACACTAGTACATAGTATATGAAATATTTTGGCACTAGTATGACACAGCCACGGCAGTTACCAGTTGGTTTATGAAATCCCATTTATAAATCACTAAGGCATCAGCTCACTTGTGCAGCTCAATGTAAGCATGAAGTGGACTAAAGTTGTCTCACTGAGTCACAAGTGTGGGAAACTGCATTGCTCAGTTTTGTTATAACAGAAAAGGTAAACTGCATTAAGTAGATCTTAAAAGAAAAATTCAACCAAAAAGCAATGTGATTTCCGGTGTGTTTTAAATGGTTGTTTCCTCTGCAGTCATTTCCTCTTAACTCTATTGAGAAAATAAAAAATGTAAAGGTTCCAAGATAAGGTGATGAGAAGAATGTAAGTAGCATAAACAGAGCAGAGCAATGATAAAATATCCAGAGTTTGGTTACTTAAACTTAAATGAAGTCAGCTGAATGTATTTTAGTTCTTTAAAAGCTGTTCAGTATCTCACTGAGAGTTTTTTTTGCCTTAAACTTATATAAATCTAAATATCAACACTGTTTGATTGTATTTAATAACAGGAGTGGTCTTGAGTGATTCTAGTCCTGAAGTTACTGTCTTGCTTATAAGCTAAGTTCATACATGGGTTGGTCTCAAGTTCAGAGTTCAAAATAATTCAACATTTAATATATGTAATGAAAAATTACACCTAAGTCACCCACCAAAACACAAAAGCAACATTAATATTGCTGTTGTAGACTAAACAAAAGCAGGAGTTGTCAGTCTTTAAAACTTTTACTATTTTTCTAGCCTCAAACATGAAAAGCATTTTAGAAATATAGGGCTTTAAACTACTGTTGGAACTTACGATTTCTGCCTCCTAGGTGAAACTCTATGCAGAGATTTAATGACCATTCTTATTTATACTTGTCAGTGTTTTAAAATTTTATACTCTACGGAGAACAGCTGACGTTTGATATCACAAAGTTCATCATTAAAACTATAGTATATCAAGTTCAAGACATGAGAAAATAAAACTTTCATTTGCTAAGGAAAACCTTATGTATGGTTTACTTTTCTTCTTGCATCATCAAATTTATATTTTTATCTTAGGATCTATGGCTTAAATATATAATTAATTAAAATTAATTTAAAGTAATTCAATACAAATATTAACTAACTAAAGTATTAGAATAAAACAAATCTCTGGGAATGCTTAAACAAAAGTTCTGGAGCTTGAAAAAGCTATTTACATGCTTTCCTGCATTAACAAAGGGCAGGTAATAATGATGGCTTGTATGACAATATTGTCTTTGTTAGGTTAGCCCCAACAGAACTAAAGATTTCCTGATTACAACTTTGTAATCCAAGTCAACTGAAAAGATTTCTGGAGAAGGGAAACAAAGAGGAGTCTGAGTGCTAGCATTTAAGTGGAATGTATTACCTAAGTTTACTCTTTAGTGTGGTACACCATAAATAAGAGGAGCTCTTACATCCACCGCCCATGCTAGGTCATGACCTGAACTCACTGTACTGATGTAAAAGAGAAAGTTGTGCGGGTGTCTCAGATTTGCAGGCTTTTCTGCTTCACCTTCAGGATCCTGTAATCACATAGGGCCTTACAATGAAGTGTTCACTCTGTACTGTATCTCATTGTCAAGATTTTTAAACAGTTGCTTTTTTATTGTAATGAGCCAATTATGAGCCAGTCACTCAAGCAGTCATTAACAATAGATTTTTTAATTGCATTTTTAATGAATTTTATTTTGGATAAAAGCCCTTAAAAGTACCTGTGGCAAAGGGTAATCATACATTGAATTAACAGCAAAATCTATTTAATAATGACTTGTCTTTTATTTACTACAACAAAATAAATTCCAGTGAGAACACTGAAAAATTGACAATGTCAGGGAAAAACGGTTAGGGGGTAGAAGAGGAGGTTGTAGTTTATACTGCTAAAAAATTTAAATGAAAACATTTCTTTTTGCATTTAGCTATCTTTATTCTTTCCTAATTTCAAAGCACAAATAAAACATGATTTTATCAACATAGAGTTAGCTTGGTATTTAGAAATTATCAGGGTTATTTATATTTTACACATAAGTTAATGCTTAATATACAGAATAAGCCAAATTGTGAAGAAAAATGAATGCGCTCATTTATAAAGATTTTTAAAACTATTTAATTACTTTATTGCAAAAATCTCTATTCATCTCAATTTACATATATGAATAAAATGCTCTTGATGAAGATAAAAAGTGATCTTAATGAAAATTTGAATGAGCATAGTTTGTGATCAGTCAGATACAAAAATGTGTTTTTAAAAGTTGATTGTTTAAATCATAATTAAGACCTTGCTGCTCATGTGATTTAATAAATCATTAATTAAGAAGTTTTAAGTACATGCACTGACATTAGAAAAATCTTCTCTTTGGGGGCTGTACATGTCATACTCTGATTGGATTAAAATTTAATACATATCTATATTTATATGTGTATATATGTATATATATGTATATACATATATACACATATCTTATATACATAAAAAAAAACTATTCCCATAAAAAATGTCATTATGCAATCTGATTTTGTTTTAAAAAAGAAAAACTTTCTTGAGTGTTCAAGGTTTTAAAAACCCTTTGTTTTCTGCCTCAAGAATGGGCCGGCTGAAAGCAGGAGGCTCAGCAGCCTCTGGTTAATTAATCTGTGGGCTGAATGACAGCGTGCCCAGGGGCATGGAACTGGCATCCCAAACAGCATCCCAGTGCTTTAGCCTTGGAGAGCCTCAGGCTGCACGCCAAGACTTGGCCCAACAAATAGCAGAGAGGCCTTCGGAGCCTTTCCTCTCTGTCTCAGACATTCCATTTAATTAATGTAATCCCTCTTTATCTAAAAGTTTTAATAAATTTAGAAGGTAAGGTAAAATCAACACATCTATGCCACTGAACGCAGTAACTAGTTGCTCTCTTTTCTTACGTACCAGAAGGCACTCTTTATGAGGCATAAGGAAAATGAACACAAAAAACATAAGACATTCAGAAATTTTCAAACATGCTACTTGATCTATTAAAAAAAAAACATTTGTGCAACCCAATGTTTAAGAATTTGATGAAATGAATCTGGCAATTTCCATTTCACTGGGCTTAAAGATTTTATGTTATAAAAATATAAATCTTATACCCACTCCCAAAACACTTTGAAAATTACCAATACCTAATCTTGGGCAAGGTAAGGCTATTTTTTAGCAACAGGATACAAAGGACATTCTCCTAATCCCTTTTACTGGCAGAACAAAACATCTTTCAAATCAAGATAAAATTGCTACATCATGAATGTTAATACCATTCTGAGAAAAATAATACCTTATGACTAGAAAAGACCATCCCTTTAGGGAGAAATGTTGTGTTAAAGTGGATTATTCTTTTAGGTGTATAATAGAATGGCTTCTACCTAGTCCCAGATGGAAAATCAAAATCTGCATTTAAATGGAAATATTTTAAAACGTAGCAGAAAAGGCTAAGACCACAAGGAATAACTCCTTCCTTACATTTTAAAAATCCAAAATCTTCATGGTAACTTTTCTGGAAGGTATGGCTTTACAGTTTTGTCTGTATGTTTGTTTCATTTTTATGAAGAGCTTGCAGCACAACATAATTTCACAGGTTTGTGATTAACACACACTATTTGTGCCAATTATATCAAACTCACAAATTGGATCAAGAAGTTAGGCTGCAAAACTCATACTATTACAAGAAACAGATTTGATTCAGATTTATGCTGAGTTAAAATGAGTCATCTATCTCCTCGTATTTTTTAACCCTGCTGTTTTATATGTAATTCTTACAAGGCAATAGCAGTTTGTTGAAATCAAATAAAATCTGAGTTTCTTCAGCATTGACTTAAATCACCATCATGGTTAGTGTAAAAAGAAAGCAAAATGCTAGGCAATATTATAACAATGGCTCTTTGTGACCTAAAAGATTATTTTCAGTTCTTTGATAGTTGGGGCTCTCTGAAGGAGCCTGACAGCACTGCACATTTCTTAATGCTTGCATTTACTTTTACATTATAAAACAATAAAACAGCAGGATAATGTTTGTGCAGTTTAGAGACTTGTAACATTACCACAAATAATTTTACTGTATTATGGCAAAACATAAGTAAATGTAGGCTTACTAAAGAAAGGGTAATCTATATTCATTGAAAGTACATAGACAAGGTTAGAAATATAACTTAAATGTGGTACTTATTTCTAAAATAATATTTTAAAAGGTTTGAGAAAGTAAAATCCACACTGGAGTTTTCTTTGTCATAAATTAAAATAAAATTAATTTACAAGCCCAGTACTTACTGACAAGGGAAAGGCTTCCCACCTTTCTTTGAATTTATAATGGAGTAAGTGGCTTTTGCCATTGCAGGAACCCACCATATTAGGCAATTTGATCATTTTTCTTCAATAATGCTGTAAACCAAGATGTTTTACAATTGCCAGGTTTAAAGATGCAGATGTTTTTACGGTCATCACATTTGACTGTTGCACTTCAAATAATGGCCCAACCTACAGAACTTGACCTTATTATCTACCTTCTAAAAAATACTCATCTTCTAATAACTGCATTTCAGCCCAGTTGTCCATGGTTCTCCTAGTGATAACCACAGGATGAGAAAGAGTAAAAGCATTTCTCAGAAGTAACTTAATTCTCACTTACATTACAAGCCTCCATCCTTGCTCCCAATTCCCCACCCTTCAGCCTCACTTCCAAACTCCCAGAAGTTTTGTCAACTATCAATGGTAGATAACCTACAATAAAATCTAATCACCAAAAATAAATCTTGACTCATACTCTCATTAGTCTACACTAGCAGCAAGCTAGAATAGGAAGCCATATATGGGATCATCACAAAAGATCTAAGACTCACAGATCTTTTAAATCACAGCACTTTACAACTGCCTAAAATAGAGAAATGTAGAAACACATCAAATTATGTTTTAAAAGAAAATGGAAGACCTTCATCATTATAGACATTAGACTCTTCTAGCTAATGTGTAAAGAAGCTGACTTTTGAACTAACATATTACTGTTCCGAAATAATTGATACTCTCAGCTAGCAGGTAACCATAATCTAAAACTCACTACTTACAGTGTGGCCTCAAGACCCGTAGCACTGATATAACCCTGGGCACAATATTAAAAAAGAAATTTCAGACTCCACCAAGACAAAGTGAATTAGAATCTGAATTTTCAATAAAATACCCTGAAGACTGATGCATACTGAATTTCAAGAAACTCTGCTCTATGAGTTTTTTTAGTTCCACAACTTGAATTCTTCATTGAGATATAAAACACTGAAGGACACTGAAGGACAGAACAGCTTGTATTGATAGTAACATGTAAACATTACAGATGAGCACAATCTAAATAATAAAAGAGAAAGGGAACAAATGTAGATAAAACTTCAGCAATTAAATTAGGTCTAGATCCTGTAATCTGAAACGCCTGCAAACTCACGCATATGTGTGTTTGTATGTGCAAGCATAGAGGCATGTGAGAGATGAAAGAGGAAAAGTGAAGACAGAATGAGAATGAGTATAGAGAGAGAACAGAACCAGAAAAGTGCACCTCGTATGTACAGATAGACGGGTTTAGAGCTGAAAGCAGAAGAAACAAAGGGCTATGACGGCAGCTTGGAGAAGAACAGCAACAGCCCCTCTCAACAGCATCCCCAAACACGTCCTCTTATACACATGCCCCAGCCAGTATAGTGGGGACGTGTTTCATGTCACCAATAAAACTGTACTGAAGATTAAGGAGTAAAACAACCAAACACGAGAGGGAACCCCCCAAAATTAAATTTATTTATAAAAAATTATGTATTTATTTTTACATGTTTAATCTTCAGTCATCTTGTGAGTCCTTTCCATTCGATGTACTACACCTACAAGACTTTTTTTCCCACTGCTCAAGACAATTTGTGAACTCGTTGAGTTTTGTACCTTTTAGAGCTTCTGCTGTTATTTTATTTATTTATTTATTTTGGTTTTACCTCTTCCACAGCTGCAAATTGTTTCCCTTTGAGGACTTCTTTCATCAGGGAAACAAACGAAAAAAGGTCATTTGGGACAAGATCAAATGAATAGGGAGGGTGGGGTACATAGGTTATGCTTTTTGTGGTCAAAAACCACTAGACACTCAGTGAGGTGTGGGCAGGTGTGCTCATAAATCATTCACCATGAAATGGGCAAATGGGTTGAAAGTCTTAAAAAAAATCATTCATCGAAACTGAATGCAGCCTCTCACAACAACGCCAGCTAGTGCACTGATACAGATGGGTTCCTACAACACTCACCTAGTTGGGGAAGCCTGTACTACATGGGTCCTACCCTCCAAAAGATAATTCTGGTTTTCTGGGGACCCCCTTGTATGTTACAGAAGCCACTATTCTCTAAATAGTTTTGCGAAAGTAAGGAAACCAACAGCAAAAGGTAGTTATAATACTGAAAAGGTGATCTTTATCTTTTTTCCAAAGTCTAAATAATCATTTAGTGAAATTTACAATAAAATAAGCATTATTTGTTTTATTTTTACAAATGAACTTACTATTACAGTACTATTATTATTATTTTCCTAAGTTCACTAACTAAATTCTAAACAGCAGCACTATAGTTTTGCTTGTTTGCTTTAAATGATGTAGTAAAAATAGACAACATTAATAACACAAGTTAAAAAAAGGGGGGAACATAAGATAATTTTTATACAGTAGTTAGCGGACATAAAGTAGTGGCTTAAACTAGCAGTGATAATTTACAGAATCTAAAATATACATACAATGTTACATTTGATATTAAAAATATACCCTGCCCTGGCTGGTAGCACAGTGGATAAGGCACCGGACTGCGAACCCAAAGGTCGCAGGTTCGATTCCCCAGCCAGGGCACATGACAAGGTTGCAAACCAGGTCTCCAGTCAGGTCTGTGGCTGGAGGCAGGTGAAAAGCAACCAAACATTGATGTCTCTCTCTCTCTTCCCCTCTTTCTAAAAATAATTGAATAAAATCTTTAAAAAATATATATATACCCTAAATGAATAATCTACTATGATCTCTATCATCATTTATTTGATGAGAGATAATCGTAAGTAATTTCCTAATACTGAAAACTTAATGATGCCAATAGAAAATAAGCTAGTTGATATCCAGGAGAACACAGTATGGCTATTTAGAAAATAGAACCTATCTGAAAAAATGAGTTGCAGTTACTACTACATCTATAACTTAAAAATATACATCCATCTATAACTGTATCTCTTTACACACATGGCAATTAGTACACATTATTAGTATTAAAATTCAGCTGGTTATCTATTGCATGTAGCCCCACTGGATAATTGGAAACTGATCACTTCTCACAATGATGGGGGAAAAATCACCCTATGCCTTGGGTTACGTAACTGAGACACCCTAATGCATACCTCTGTGGTATTCTTTTTTTTTCCCCCAAAAAATGAAACGTAATCAAAGATGGGCAGAATGCTACTCCCAGCTTGAATTTACCAAATGCCAGGAACAAAAACAGAATTTCAAATTGAGGTTTTATATACATTAAACAAAGACTTACTAGTTTCAAAATACAAATAATACATGTATAAATAATTACTTATTTATGAAAATCAAGTAGGCAATATGTATTAATGGCCTTAAAAATAATTACATATTTTGATTCACTATTTCTATGTCTAGAAATCAATTCTAAGGAATTTTAAAAATGTAGATAATAATTAATGTAGTCACATTATTTACATTATTTACAGTAAAAATTAGATTAAATGTAATTTACAAAATTAAGGAATCATTAAGGAAATTATTATACAGCCATATGATGGAATATTAATTAGACATTAAATTATGTTCATAAAGAGATTTTAACAGCATGGGAAAATGTTTCCGATATATGAAGTTTCAAAAGCTGTCTACAAAGTTATATACATACATGATTACACATACATACACATGTGTATGTCTATGTATGTGAAAATATGTCAAAATGTTACCTTTGAATGACAGAATTTTTAGTAAGATCTTCATGTATTTTATAGTTTTATCTTCTTTAATTTAAACACAATTGTTTAAGAATCAAAGATAATTAGGTAATAATTTAGATAAAAACAAGACATGAAGAAATATGTAAAAACCCTGAAAGTTTAGGATGAAGCTATTTCACTAAATATAGAAGTTGTGAGAGACTGGAAGAGGAGTATGAGGAACCTAGTCTCAAAAGAAAGACCCTGTTTCTTAGGACTGCATGAGAGGTAAAAGATAAAAAACAGACCATTAAGCATAAAAACAAAAAGTTAAAAGAGTATAGAAGTAAGGTCTATTAGAATCTAGTAACAAGATAAAGAAAGCATTGCCAATGTTATTTTTATGGTGCAAAAGTATCAAATAATTGCAGTAAATATGTAATGAAAATAAATTATACACTTACTTTGAGGAGGGCTACTCCAAGTCTTAAGTTAAATATAAAGAAACTAGTTACTATCAAATTGTAACAAAAAAAAAAATTTATGGATCCTCATTTTGTCTTCTACAATATGGATAGCTACAATGACTGTTTTCCTTGCTTATGCCAAATTGAGTTAAAAATCATCATTACACTGTCCAGATCATGGAAACTATATACTCAAATATTTGTATAATTCACAAGCTATGTCTTTTATAAAGCAATTCTTTAGCTACCATGTTAATTAGTAGATTGTAATTTACTATATTTTCCCTTAACTTTGCTTGGTTGTAAGTGCTTCATAATCATTTCCATTTCAGATTGCTTGACTGATCAATTGATCCCAAGTCAATAAAAACATGGGGCAAAGAGTAGTCACACTAAATCTCTTATACAAAACAGAGAATTCAGTGAATGTAGTCATTTTACTCACAGTAGGGAATCAGTAATTATCAATTAATTATAAGGAGCAAGCATCAATTGAAGTCTGGCATCTTAAAACTATGTAAAATCTTCACAAACTAGATTAGTTTTGCCTAATATATAGGTAACGGCCTGAGAAGAAACTGCATGCACAACTGCATGAAGGAGAAATCAAGCTGCACTTCAACAAACACCTTATGGTAGAGCAGTACTATGATGAAAACACTGAAAACTAAATTAATATTGAAATTACCTGCTATCTGTTGGCGGTGGGGCGGGGGGGGACCAGGACAGGGAAGAAACTTAGAAACTCTAAGCCTAAATTGGTATAAAGAATAATAAATTATTTGAAGGTATTAATCAAAATCATAAGCTAAATCAAGACTCCTAAGTATAATTCCTAAACATGCACAGATAAAGTATTACTGAACCTTTACAGACCACAGGATTCTTAGAAGTGATAATGATCCAGCAAGGAAGGATAAATGCCAAGTTGCAAAACAAAGAGGTACACTAAAAGAAATATAAAACATTTCAAAAAGTGCAAAGAATTCATCACAAATAATTATTTTGATGAATATATAGCAGTTACTTTCTTTCTTAAAACTCAAAATGCTACCCTGGCTGGTGTGACTCAGTGGATTAGTGCCAGCCTGTTAACCCAGGGGTCACTGGTTCGATTCCCCAGTAGTAGCACATGACCAGGTTGCAAGCCAGGTCTCCAGCCAGGTCCTTAGCTGGAGCAGTTGAAAGGCAACCATACATTGATGCGTCTCTCCCTTTCTTCCTTCCTTCCTGCCCTTCTCTCTCCGAAAATAATAAATTAAAAATCTTAAAAAAAAAAACCTCAAAATGCTACGTCCTTGAATTAGGCACTATGCCTTAATTATTTACATCTCTAACAGCTAGAAAAAAGTCTGAAACAAATTACAAGGAAAAAGAAACATTAAGTTAACATTCTACAACTTACACTGCATGTGTAAACATGATGAATAATGGTCATTTCATATGTGAGTTCTTAATTTTGTGCTCTTGCATTTATAATTTTTGAACCTCTAAAAAAAGGCATACACAATAAAAACACCTGAAGAAGTTTCTTCTATTGTTTTCTCATATTTTTCAAATAGTTAATGATGCATGCATTTTCTGCCTATAAAACTCTCACAGTTAATAAGTATTTTGTAAGTGGGCACTTAAAAGGCCCTTTAGAAAAACCAAACCCTGGAAAATATCCAATGATTCTGGTATCAAGCTAAGGCAAAGTTCAAAACAGACATGTTGAAACACACAAACTTTGACATCATATTCACCAATGCCCAAGAAACTAATATTGACACATGAAGCACTCAAAAGAGACAAAATAAGGAGAATTTCGACCACACTACACCTTAAATCACAGAAGGGTAAGGTTAATTTCTCTAGAATGAGATTAACAGATAAACCATGCCAGATTAATGATGATCTTATTTAGTTGAGCAATGCTTTATTGCTCCAATGCAAGAGGAATGTTATACCTAGTGACTAATAACAATAATAAAAATGAGTATTTATTGAGGTTTCCTTTATCATCTATTTTACATGGATTATGCCATTAAATGCACATGACAACCCTATGATGTAGGTGCTATGACTAGCCCAAGTTTACAGATTTGAAAGCTGAAATGTAGTGAAGTTAACGAACACACAGCTAGCACATGGTAGAGCCTACAACACAGACAAGTCTGACTCCAGGATCCCCACTTTTCCTTCAAAGGCAAAAATAAAAATAAAAAATAAAATAAAATAATAAAAGCCCACCAACATTTTTTACTACACACAATATTGGTTTTCTTAAATATATGCAATTGTGAAAATATCACTAGTCATCACTCAAGCGAAAGATGAAAATAATAACAATGTGACGGGTTTCTCAAGCTCTTTTGGTCTCTAGACGTTGACACAGGAAACACATTACCCTTTATCACTGGCCAGTGATGGAGTTGAGGAGAAAATACCACCTGGCAAACCCTGATATACTCAGAGTTATCTGCCCCACCTTGAGAATTGCACAGTTTACATACCTATCTTTATTTATATGCAATATTACTTATGACTCCACCCAAATCTTGCTTGTGATTCCAAAAGATTTTTAAATAAAATGTATATGCAAATATTTTGCCACATTTCTTTCCTGCAAAACATTAAAAATTATATATACATATATCATCACATACTTCAGTATCAATTCATAATTAAGAAAACTGAATTAATAAAAAATTAAGATATGCTGTATTTTTCTCAGACTTAATCTGTTTTGTTCAGCAGCAGTAATGATCTCATCTTATATTCTCCTACCTTGAAGAAATTCAAAGAAGGATTTTTTTGAGGACTGCTATAAAATTATCATTGACATTTTAATTAAAAAAAGAAATGTACATAGAGTAAACAGGACATTTCCTCTAATAAGTCTGCAGTCGGTGCTCCATTGCTTCTTTGTACAGTCTTGGTAAATTATGCAGCCTCTCACTAGACGGAGCAGCTGTATTTCAATGTCTTCAGTAATGTAATCTACATTTATCATTATTTTAATTAAGCAGATTCTTAATTTGATACTTTCATTGCAAAGAAAAAATACCTTATTCATTTTTTTTCTTGTAGACGGCATCTTGTCAGTCTTGTAACCCAAAATTTAATTTTAAATGGTTGTACTGCAACTGGTCATTATTTTAAAAAGAACTACCACATTTGTTTTTTTAAGAGTTTGTTCATTTTTAATCTATCAACTTAAAAAGTTGATTCTTTCTTTACAAAAATAAAAAGATACTGATGCAGTTCTCAACTTTAACGCAAGTGATATACTAAAAACAGTATGTGGTTTATTATAATATTAAATTCAAAGTTATTCAAAATCAATATGAAGCAGAAATAATTTGCAGGATAACACTGTTTTACTGAATGCTGAGAAAATTCAATTCAAAAGCTCTGTTCAAGATTATTTTTATCAGCAGGTCATTTGAAACATCTGAATCTTTAGCTAAATCCATTATTGTATAATACAGCAGCTTTTAACCTTCTTAATGACAAGTTCTGAATTTTTCTTCATTTCCCATTAGTATTTGTAGTTACAATAATCTGGGTGACACTGGAAGTGTATTTGTTTTAAATAGTTCATGAAGAAACAATTACTATAATATTATATTGTCAGCATTACTTTCTAATACAAACGGTATCTCAAATCTTATTTATCAATAAGAGAAAGCCTAATGTTCAAAAATGTTTGATTTCAGCATACATTAATTGAGCACTTACACGCCAGGTACAGAATTAGATGCTTTGAATCCAAACCAAAGTAGAACAAAGCCTTTGCACAAAACAAAGGAGTGTATGTGTGCATGCATGTGTGTTTATACACACAGACACATGCATGGTACATTATCAAGAGGTTTTTAAACTTCGTTCCTTTGAAGGGGAGGGACATTAGGCTTCCTCCTCTACTTCTGCCAGAAATGTTCCACTTTGATCTATTTTTAATCACCAGTCTTTTTGTAGCTGGGTGGAGAAAGCAAAAACCACTTACCTAGCAAATATGAGTAAGGACTCTAAATTACTGTTAAGAATACTGGTTAATGAAAAGTATCCTAAATGTTCCCAGATACACTAAGGAAAAATAATAAGAGACTCCTTTTTTTTTTTTTTTGAGTTTTATTTATTATCAGTTCTCACATGTTGCCAAATATTGGTTTGTGGGTAAATTATCTACTAAAAAATTTATAAACCTGGCTTATTTAAGAAGTTTGGGAATGATGTCTGTAGGGAATTGAAAGTTAATGTACATCTCATTTTGTCACTGCATATCACCAAGGAATGCCATGCCAGTTTCTAGCTTCACATACGTCATCAAAAGTTATGATACAGGAATTTTTTTAGAAATCTAAACTTCATTAAATGTGTCCTCGATTTATATTAAAACTTTCCCATAGAAAACAACGCCGTTTACCTTCACATTGTGGTGTCTGGAATAGTTGTCACTGAGCACATACAATGACTTGGTTAATTAATATACATTATCTGTCGTCTCTCACGAAAACCTCAAAAGATGAGCTATTTTTAGCTCCCATTTTGCTGATGAGATTAAGAACTGTGGTCAATATTACACAGTCAACATAAGGAAAAGCTAGGATTTGGGGCCCATGCTCTTTTTACTAAAACACTTTTGGAAACAAAATAAACTTGGCTTAAAGAATTTTCCTCCTCTAATCATAGCTAAATATGGTGCCTGCTTTTATTAGCATCTAATAACTTCACATAAAGTTATGTTTTACAATGAAAAATTGAACAAATTTAACAATCAGCATATACAATTAAATAGGTAACCAAGAAAGGAAGGAAAATCTAAAATTTAAATCAATGCTAATGAATGACAAATACTCTAGTCATTGTGTAATTCCCTTGGTTTGAATTTAAATAATGTCATGTATAAAGCCTGGGTTACACAATTCAGGAACACGTAAAAGTTAAGTTCTAGGCAGTCCACTCGGGCTCTAATTAAATAGAAGAAACGAGTACAAAGGAACTAAATTATTTTTAAAAAATACTCCTATTGGAATTCAACTTCAAAAGGATATTTCATGAAGAGACAGTACAGCTTGTAAGATTCCTTCTATCTCAAGTTACTCTGATGAATGTCTGATAAAACTTGAGATTTACTACTGGGTAACAACAAGAGGTAGCCAATAATTCTAAATGAAAACTCAGAATGGTCTTTTGTTCACTTTGTTTAAAGTAAAGCCGCTAGTGAAAAACAAGAATCTCTACTTAGGAAAAAGGAGTCTCTTGTCTGAGCAAAAATTAAATTGAAATGTTCTGCTTCTTACCTGAATATTCCATATCCTCTACATTTATCAATTGCTCACCAAAAGCCTATAGAGGGCACTGTTGCATCAGCTTTGAAACTTTACAATGGACGCCTAGGAAAAGTGTAACGTGTAATTTCTTTACAGGGTCAAATGCATGGAAATCTACTAAGCCTAATATAAGGGAAAAACCCAAAATATGTGTTTTTCTAAAATAGGCTAGACTTCAATAGGGCAAAAAAACTTAACAAAAACAACTGTCAAATTGAGAACACTGCATTGCACACATTTTGCATTTCCCTTTGTAGTGCTTTCATGAGAAAGGTAACTAATCATAGCACCTTCTTATCCAATGGAAACAGCACCCTACTGCAGAATCCTCTTCACAATCAATAGCAAAATGAATGTGGCACCTCATGCAGTCCTTCCATAATTCTATCAACAGAAAGAATGCAGTCTGTTTGCATACTTTTGTCTAAAAGGCCAATTCCATTTGTCCCCTGTTTGGGTAAAATGACAGCTACAGATCAATCACTCTCACATGAAAGTAAACATACTGCAGGAAAAAAAAAAAAAACAGAAAAGAATCAAAACTGAAATCCTCACCTTTTTTAAACATAATTTTATTTACACATAAAACTCAAACTCAAAGCAAAATGGGAAAAGCAAGTTTTCCCTCAGAAGCATGCATTTTGCACTATTGCGCAACAATACTAAGATGTAAAGTAAGTTACATACAATACTCATGGATCTTATAATTACATATAGGTGGCATTCAATTAAGCTCCCACATATTTTCTGCTCTCTCATAGAATTAGTTACAATTCTTTGAAACTAAATTCAGTTAAGTATTATACCAAAGACTTCTTAATGCATACGAGTATGCTTGCAATATATTAGAATAAGACTAATATATAAAATATAAGGCTTCCCATTAAACAACCACTTAATATTTTCCACTTATTTATGCACCATAGCTGATACCACAAGTAATACAAAAGTAAAAGGGAAATCAAATGATTATATTTTGGTAATTTAAAAACAATCTCCTGAATTGTTAAACCTCCATAAAGAAAAACTAATCTTAACTATAAAAATTATAACATCATGACCAGGCCACTAGAGTATGTAAAATGAGAACTGCTTTCTCTTGCTGATACTCCATTAATGCACATCAAATCATAATGCCCTATCTCAAGTTAAATATTAACAATACAGGTTCATCAAAAAACGAAGGTATCTAGTAAAGAATCCCAAATTCCCTAGAAAAACTGTATACATCTCATTTTGTCACTCTCAAACTTTCAGATAAATTAACACCTTCTCTGAAACTAACGTGCAAAACTGTGGAAGTGTTAAAAAATTCTTCAATAATACGTCAATCTATTCATAAATCAAAAACAAGAGAAGGGGCTTCAGATGGTATGTATCTTTCATTTTATTACAAAAGTCCCAGTTTAATAAGTTATTTTCAGCCAATAAAAGTCAAAACTAAAGCATTGTTAAGGTGGTCAGTGTTGACTCTACTAAGGCTTTCACTTATTAACTTAACCAAAATGCTATTTGAGTATCAGTCCCTTAAATTATTAATTTATGAATTTTCCTTAGTCTCCTGAGGAAGCAAGGCAGTTTGTATCAATAGGTATGTTGAATACATGTAAAATAAACAAAAAGCTTTTACAACAGTCTAATAATACACTAAACATAACAAAATAACCCTTTTTAAATGAACATTGAATATATAATCTTATAAACCAAGTTTATATAAGTGGGCTATATAATTTAAAGAAGCTGTAAGATCCTCTAGGAGGTAAAGTCACAAATTCAGAAAAAATCAAACATAAGCTCTTCACTGATCTGATAAAATGCTTACAATAGGATCAAAGTGTTGCTATGACTATGAAGAGTATGTCACATGCAATTTGAAAGAAACCTAAGAGAAAAAGTCTTGATCTGTGAGAATATTTATTTGCAATACTGTTTTTCATCTACCATAGGTTATTTGCAAACAAACAAACAAAAGCTAGGTAATGTCTTAATATGCAGGGTATTTAACTATATATTTTAGTTTACTATTATAAAAAGAAACATAGTATATTAAAATCAATTTTAGTTAACTAATTTATTCAAAGCTTGATTGTGAGGAATAGCTACTGAAAGGATTCAGCACTGTTGATTCACATACAAGCATTTTACTTAACTACATTGGATAATAGCAGTGCTCCTAAAGGAGTTAAAAAGCAAAGTGATTAGCAGTCATTACTGTTCATTAGTGCTCACATTACATTCCCTGGGATGAATCTCCTTTAAGTTGGATACATGGAAAGTTTATTTTTGAAGTACTGACAAACCTTGCCTAGGTAAGTATTGGAATAAGCCATCAAGTGTCCATAAGTAGAATAAAGAACAGGGACAGGTCAGAATCCAATTAGCATGTCGAAGTTTTTAAACAGGAAAAGGGTTGAGGGCAATGAGTAAAACTGGAAACTCATACTTCACATTCTGCAATCTCACTGATAAAAGGAGGAAATGTGTGTTTATCAAACTTGCTGTGAGTGCACAGTTCATTTGGAGTCCTGTAAACAATTGCCAGACCGCCCTTCCAAATGCATGTGAAAATCGTGGAGAGTCAGAGCATCATATTCAGCAAGCAAGGTCACGTTAGTGATGCCCTGGAAATGGGAAATTAGGAAAACGTGGCAATCAGAGGGTTAGGGCTGACCAGAAAAAGCCCTGGGGCAGGCTCCCCATCTCTCACCACCCATCAGGCTGTCTCTGCATATTCAGTATTAACACACTGGCTGACAGTGAATTAAAAGAGCTCCACACACCTAACTGCACATTGGCTTTCTTGTTTAGAAAATAATAGGCATTTGTCATAGGGAAAAAAAAAAAAAAAAGTAAGAAAAAAAGAGAAATAAAAGAAAAGAAAGAGAAGAAGAAGAAAAACTCAAACACAGCTTTCAAGAACCAGCTCTGAAAGGAAAACAGGCTCCTGGTGAAGCTTTAGAAAAGGACCTGGGGAACAGCAACATCCTGTTGATTATCAGGTTTCCTCTCCTCTTGTACCATTCTACACGCATTAAGATGGAGTCCAAACACTCAACAAAGAGGTTTCAAAAGCAATGCATGCTTGCTGTAAGAAAAAAGTATAAAAATTCAAACATGCAAAAAATATAAAAATACTCAATACATCCCACATACAGACTTAACATATATCCTTCTGGCATTCCTACCCTTATATTTATACAAATACCTTTACAAAAATGTATTATTCCTTTCAGGGTTTTGGTAATCTATTTCCTTTTCTTAATAATATATACAGATGTATTTCTGCAACTTCAATTTTGATGTTATACAGTATGCCATTGTATAAATACGCCATAATTAGCCAGTCATTTCTAAATCTATGAGTACATCTTTAGATTTTTTTCCTTAGAATAAATTTCCCGAAGTGGAATTGCTAAAGAAAAAGTATGTTTTTGTGTCTGATGAATTTTGTGAAATAACCCTCAGAAAGGCTGAACCAATTTACTGGCTGCCAGCAGTACATAAGGGTACCCCATTTTTTCAACACCAACAGCATTTCTAAATCCTGCCAAAATGATAGCTGCAGTTTTGAGTTAGTGAGGTTGAACATTTTTTGCCATTTGAATTTCTTTTTCTTTGAAATGCCTGTTCATATCCATATCCCATTTCTTTATTTGGAAGCCAGCTTTTAAAAATCAAAAAAATAGCTTAAGATTCCTTACTAATGATACTTAAAGGATCTTAAAAAAGATTTTTAGCCCTGGCTGGTGGCTCAAGGTCACTGGTTGGCTTTCCAGCCAGGGCACGTAACCAGGTTGCAAGCCAGATCTCTATGGACCTAGCTGGAGGCAGGTAAAAGGCACATGTTGATGCTCCTCTCCCTTCTTTCTCCCTCCCTGCCCTTCTCTCTCAAAACAATTAATAAAACCTTTTAAAAAAATATTTTAAACAGGAGATAGTGATTGTATGGACATTCAAAGACCCTCTTAAGGTTGGTAATTTGCATGAAACTATTTTACAACATAATATATTACAGAAGGGACTGTCTCAACTCTCCCAAAAAGAAAAATTCAGTTTTTAATATATGGTGTTGCTAATATTATCTCACTGAAGCTAATTTGGCTTTCCTTAAATAGGAAATCTATACTAAGCAGTAGCAGTAGCAATGTTTCACTGTTACTGTTGTCTTTTTTTCCTATTATTCCAGGGAACAACTTGAATTTTTTTGAAAAAATCAAATTGCCTTTTTGGTATTTTTATAAGTTAAGGAAAGAGACTGTAACTATGGGTGATTGACAAGTTCCTCACACCCTTACCCTGATCAAGAACTTCACTGAAATGTGTTATTCTGGAGAAAAGTACCAAGTTTAAGAAAAAAATTAAAAACTCCCCAACCCCAAAAAGTCCATTCAATTTAGGAGCTCATCTCACAGAACCAAGAAACTGACAAAGTGACAAAGTAACCAAATATACTACTTCATAATTCATCTTCAGAAATGTAAGAATTAGAATGTAACTTGAAGCTGCAGTTAATGTCTTTTTTTTTTTAGACAAATAGCTTAAAAACTTGAAAAGCTGTTACCTAGAACAGTGCTTTTCAAACTATATCAAGAACCAATTTTTTAAAAAAGTTCTGAATCTCTAAAGACTGAAACTTCTGTAAAATACAATGAAAATGAAGTACCAAAACTTAAATTGTAAAAAGATATAAAATACAAGGCCAAATTTTTATTATTAGATTCAACACATAAAATTACTCTCAAATGACTAACAGTTTCTCAATGCTTAGTTTCACTTTCTATAAATAGCTGACCTTGGACCAATAACAAACATTTCATGGACCAACACCAGCCCCTAGACCACACTTTGAGTAACAATGATCTAAAATTATTCTGAGAGCTCTGAAATGAGATGAGATCAAACACAGATACATCACTTTGATCTTAATAACTCCATTACCCTTATCAAACCACATGCCTACCCCTGTCTCACTGTTAAGTCTCACATGCCTTATTGGTTTATATACAGGGTGGGCAAAAGTAGGTTTACAATTGTTTGAATGGAAAAATAATACAATAAGAATAATAATCCAAGAATAGATGCTATGTTTCTCATACTCACAACTGTAAACCTACTTTTGCCCTACCCTGTATGCACTATATATGCATTGGTGAATGGTAATATCTGCAGGAATTAACATAAACGTAATGCTGGGAGTCAGCAGAGTACGGAGATTGAAAGTACATGTTCTACCACTTTCTAGCTGGAGGACCTTGGGCAAGTTACTTAACTTCTTTGGATCTCAGTTTACTTATCTGCAAAATAGGGATAATAAACCAGGGTTGATGTAGGGATAAATTAAAATATAACGTATAGAGCATATTATAGTGTCTGGCAGGTAGCACTACATAAACAAAAGCAATTATTATTACTATAATAAGACAAAAATATTTGAAAAAACACACATGGATCGTGGTTTGCTAACAATCAATATGAAGAGGAAACCAAATAAACTGCATGATTTACAGTGTCCATACAATAAAAACTGTCCAATATTAATAGTAAGCCAAACTATTACAAAGACTAAGTAAGGCATGAGAGAAAGTTCACCCTTGGGTCATCATAAAGTTCATTGTGTGATACAGTAAAAATTCTCAACAGCTTCCCTAAACCTTAAACAATGAAAAAAATTTTGTGCACCTCATATGGACAAGGCACCATGATGGTCACTACAGAGTATCCAAAGCATAGTCTTTGCTTTCAAAAGGTTGTAAAATAACAAACAAGATATATTATATATACAAATAATTGTATAAATCAAGGCATATTGTAATTACCCAAAGAGGAACTAAGTGCAACAGAAATTCAGAAAAAGAAAGATACAGTTGAGGAAATCAAGAACAATGCCTATTGCACCCCTATCATTCTCTCCTTCAGCATGAAATCCAAAGGTCTATTAAGAACCAGACAGAATATGTACAGAGTCCAAGCCTACTTCCCCTTCTTTGGTCCCTGTCACTTCTTACCTGAAACTTTAAGATGTTATTTTGCACTTTATTGTCTTTGAGATCCCTACATCCTTTTTGAGTGATGCATGGTATCCTGGGCCTTGCTCAGGTACTACCTCCATGCCACTATCCTCTTCACTTATTGGAAACCCCAGGAGGCCCTCTGACCTCACAGTACACAGCACAACTTACTGGCTCAGAGGACAGACAACTGAGTTCCGACTTGGAGTCATGAATACCCCCAGGCTACAAAGCTTTCTGCAGCTGATGATTATAACAGTGGCTCTTAAACTTTTGAAGAGATCACTGTGAGATTATGATACAAATCTGTACCTCTCCCCAGAAAATTTGAACAAAATTTTAGAGTTTGAAGCACCTTTCCTCTCCAGATTAAGAAATACTGTCTTAAAGTATTACACTATCCTGCCCTGAAGTCCACTAGACTGATTCTTACTAGCTTTCTGTGATCAAGTCTGGGTGATATGACCACCCAAATCAGGCGGTATGGGTTAAGGAAGTCACAAAAATAACTATTAGACCAATAAATATTATTAAAAGGCTGTTAAAGGCTCAAAAGGGAAGACCATGGGTTATTTATCACATAATGATGATTCTCTCTCTCCTCCTTACTTCCCTGCAAAATCACATGTAGAAAAGGATCCACAAGAGAACCAGTCTTAAAATAGGCCATGGATCATTTCAACGGCTCTAGAGTTAACCCTATGGTAGGTAGCAAAGAATTCTGCGTAGGGGAAGGAATAAATAACTAATGGACAGTTGCTGCCTCTTCTCATTTGTCAGCTGATTTTTACAGAAATTTACAAGACTCAACATTAGCTAAATTTTGTCAAGGTTAGATAGGCTTAACTTTGCTAAGTAAGTTTAATTTAACAACAGCACACTTCCACTGTGTACAAGTAAGTACACAAAGTACCCACAAGACCCAGAACTGTAGATTCTGTGAATAAGTGTGGTGTAATTTGGCTGGCATTGAGAGGTAATTGTCCTTATACACAGGAGTGCATGTAATAGCCTAACTGGGCAAAATTAAGTTTTCATATACTCTTTCAAAATTCTGTATTTTCTAAACTCAGTTCATGTAACTTTCAATAAAAGTCCTTGCTTGAGGCTTTTTACAAATGAGTTAATAGGAAATATACTGCTTCGATTTTTAAAATAAGCATAGAGCTAAATTCTAAAAAAATGCCAAAATAATTTTAATAGAAAAAATCTATTAATAAGAACCTCTGTTATCATTGAGATCACTTCTTTCGAAACAACTCATGCCTCAGTTTACTCATGTAGGAAAAACATTAATTCCACATGTCTCTTGGAAGGCTGAATTATCAGACTGAAAAGAGTCTAAAAAAGACTCAGGAGGGCCCAAAATTATCAACAACAAATGTCGAAGGATAAATTGAATCCAATATACAATATAAATTTGTCCCCATTAAAACCTCCTTCACAATTTGAATGATTACCATTCTTTTTCTTCTCTGCATTTACATACTAATAAAGTCAAGAAAAATTGCACTCATCTCAATGCCAACTTGCAGCTACTGTTTAATAATAAGATACTAGTGGAACTTTGTATGCAATGAAAAAGATGACTTTATTCAGCTTTACTGGATTATTTTGGAAGCAAGACATTATATACACAGAAAAGAAGGCCTGAGATTGCCATGAAATTGGCAGGCACAGAAGATGCCTAATTTATACAGCATCTATCTTTCTAGAAACATAAAGAAGCTTTCATGTATCTTCACATTCTCAAAACAAATAAGTAAAACAACAAGAAGGATATATCCATATTTTACAGTTGGAATAACTAAATTCCAGAGAAGTATAGCAGAATAGAATGCCTTAGAGTTCAAGAGTTGTATGGAGTCCCATTAAGAAATAAAAAAGAATGAAACACAATTTCTGCCCCTCAAGGTACTTAAAATCTTTAAAAGAAAAACCCATTAATATAAAAGAAAACAAAACAAAACAACAACAACAAAAGTCATAGATTAAGTACTATAAAAGAGATACAATTTTTATGAAGCTTCCAGAGAGGAAGATACTACTCAGTCGGGGCATAATAAGGAAAATGTCGAAAAGGAGATGCCACCATGCAAAAGACGGAACTGGAGAGGAAAGGAGGCCTTTTCTCACTAAAATACAGCATATGCGAGAAAGACAGACTGTGAGGTGGAATAACAGTGTAGGGTGGAAATAGGTTCCATGTAGGAAAACAAGAAATGTAAAGTGAAGTCATATTGCAGAGCACCTTAATGAATCAATGGTAAGCAACGGAAATTTATGATGAAGGGACAAATGTGACTGAATCTAAAATTCAGAAAGACTTTCCTGACATGAGTTTGCAGGATAAATTATAGAGGGTGAGAGACTGGAGAAAGATCATAAGAAGAATACTAGGAGTCAGTTAATTTATAGTTCTGAAGCCAGTTTAATCTGACATGGTACCCAAAAGCCTACAGAATCTATTAAGACTTTATATTCTGTAAATAAGTGAGACTACATCAAATTAAAAAGCTTCAACACAACAAAGGGCACCATCACCAAAATGCAAAGGCAAATAACCAAATCGGAGAAAATATTTGCAAGTCATGTATCTGATAAGGGGTTAATATCCATATTAACTCAATATCCATATTAACTCAATATAATATAATATTCATATAACTCAACAGCAAAACAATAAACAACCAAATTAAAAAATGGGCAGAGGAACTAAATAAACATTTTCTCAAAGACATGCAAATGGCCAACAGGTATATGAAAAGAAGATCAACATCACATATTAGGGAAATAAAAATCAAAACTGCAATGAGATATCACTTCACACCTGTTAGAATGGGTATCATCAAAAAAACAACAGAAAAAAATGTTAGTGATGGTGTGAAGGAAAGGAAACATTGGTGCACTGTTGATGGGAATGTAAATCAGTGTAGCTATTATAGAAAACAGTATAGGGGTCCTTCAAAAATTAAAAATACAACTAGCATATGATCCAGTAATTCTGCTTCTGGGTGTATATTCTGCTCCTGGGTATATATTCAAAGGAAACAAAAACAACATCTTGAAGAGATACCTGTATCCAATAGTCATTGCAGCCACATGCCTCCTCTTCATCTCTCCCACTGCTACTCCTCCAGTTCAGGTCCTCAGAATCTTTCAGCTAGCCCAGTATCTCAGTTTTCAATTTGAACTCCTCACTTCCAAAGTTCCATTTCCCAAATCTATTTCTTGCATTATAGTGGTTCAACTTAATAATCTTGAAGTTCCCCTTATATAGTTTCTTTTGCAAAATCCCTCAAGGTAGTGGCTTTTAATTTTATTTGACCATAACAATATGTTCAACAGTAAGAAATATATGTAACAACTCAGCATATACATATGCATAAACACACACACACACACACCCATGTTTCATAAAATAATAATTAACCTTAATATGTACAATGCATTTTGATATTTTCTATTTTATTGTTCTTTCATGAAAAAAAAAAATGGCTGTGACCCACTAAACTGAATTTAGAAAATATAGCTGTAACAGTTCTCCATTACTATAATAATCCTTGACCTAAATTGTAAGACACTCTCTTTTTTTGCTTTTTCCAACTTTTCCAGACTTATTTCCCACTACTCTTTACAGTTTGGGCTCTAGACAAATGGAACCAGTTTATTTACCTACTATATCTCATGATTTCCTGCTCCCATGATGCCTAAATTGCACCCTTAATTTGCAACATGCTTGTGGCCATTCTCCCATACCTGCCTTCATCAAAATCCAAACATCCTTCACGGATTATAAAATGTAATTTTCCCCATAAGGCCTCTCCTGATGTCCCAACATGGGAGAGATTTTTCTCTTCTGAATTCTCATAGCCCCTTCTGTGCGAACTTTAATGGCAACTCTACCATGTGTTAGTTTGTGCATGTGTCTTACCTCCTCAGGTCTAAGAATGCAGAGATTGCCTGATACATCTTTTTACTCTGCAGTACTGATATATTATAAGCCTCCAATTAGCATTTTAGAGTAAAAGAAGAAAAGTCTCTAAGTGGTAATAGTATACATTAAAGTTAGCAGTAAAAGTCAAGGTCAACTAACACACCCTTTCTATTCACTCACTTTTTTCTCACATCATCATGGCATAGAACAAGCCCCTACTGCATCATCTCTTACCAGTTAAAAAATAAACAAAACAAAACTCTATATAGTTATTTATAGTACTACTGTTTTTCATGGCAATTTTATGATTTAGGCACTCCAAATCTGCAGAATAAAGATGTCCCAAATGTAAAAGAGAAAATCAATATAAAAAGATCAAGATCTATCATATTGTTATGTGGCCACCAATAAAGTCTTATACAATGATAAAATGTAAAGACAACAGTAAAGAAAAAAGTAATTCATACTTAAAAATCTTAATAATATATTCTTGGCAACTAATGTTTAACAGAGACTGTAACAAAGACAAGGTAAACTACAGATCTAGAAATGAAGGAAAGACTATAGGACAGAAACATACATCCAGTGTCTTAAACTACACAATTCCAGAAGTCAACATCTCCAAAATGTTTCTTAAAAAATACATGGTGGCGTAGTCAGGAGGAAAAAAGTTGATAGGACACAGAAACCAAAAACTAAAAAGCACAGAGAAAGAAATTTGAAAGACAAGTCAAACATACGGAACATACTTTAAAATATATGGAGTAGATGATAAGATAGAAATTTATAGTTCATAGAAGAAAAGAATAAAAGGACATAAAAATAAGTCAGTTGTTGAATTTATAGAGGCACTGAATCAGGCAAAAGATAAAAAGAGTATATATGTGTATGTGTAATATATACTTACACTTATTGATACCAAGTAGAAAAGTTCAAGGTTGAGAAGACAGAACAATAGTTTTGCTAGAACGAGGGAGTCACATTTTCTAGGCTTTAGAGGGGAATCTATAGATGAAGGCTCTGGACCTGTGGTTAAGTTTATAAACTGTAATAAATGACAAGTATGATCCAACATTTTATTTCCAGACAGACCTTTCATCATGTGTTTTCTCATGCATCCTTGACTTTATTATCTACAAAGGCCAGAGATGGCACAGCCTCAATAAAGTCACACCTTGGAGCACTGGTCTGTGCTAATTCCAACTCTTCCTGTTTAAATCTCCCAGAATCAATACTAGCACAGCATTTCTTGTGCCAGGGGACCAGGTTTAATGTCCAAAATCTTGGGAACTGACAGGACTTGAGGCAAGCTGTGCAATGCTGAAGCGCCAGGAGCAATGTGCACAGGGCTATGTGCCTGTTTAATTAGCACTATGTTCTGGGTTCTTTCTGCAAATGTTAAGGTCATCTTGTATGTTCCTCCCACTCCAAATCCTTTGGATTTGCCTCAAGCCACCCAACTATCTAGAGTTTTCCCCCACCAAGATCCAAAGTGGAAAGAGATCAACAAAGTAATTTTCTACCATAATAAGCAGCTTTTCTAAAATGCAGATACCAAAAATGATTTGAAAAAGTTATCTGCTCAGCACTTTTATAAAATATTCTGCAGCTGGAAATTATTCTTGGTACACTAAGTTGTTATACTGCCAAATTTAACCGAATACTTATTTTGGAAATTTTCACTATAATGCCCATTACATTTAAGCTTCTAAAGGAAATAAAATAAATTAACCAATAGTTTTACACCGTATTTTGTAACAATATCATAGCTTCTCTTCATTAAATTACATTAAAAATAATATGTCAAATTTTGCAATAATTTGTTCAACAATCCTTTAAAAGTCAGCCATATGCTAGAACACTGCCGGACACCAGAGATATAAAAATAAAGATCACTGAGCATGTCTATGAGGGTCTCACAGGCCAACAAGAGACAGTCATACAAACAATTCTAGTAATGTCCTGAGAAGCACAGTGGAGGTACAGACAACCTGCCACGGAAAAGACAGCAGATGCTAAATTAGAGCTGGTTTCTTTGAAGGGTATGAAATAAGAAGGGGTTCTTTGGAAGAATAAAAAGATAAGGATATAGAAAAATGGGGACAAAAACTCAAGATATGAAATCTCCTAGAAATGTAAGTTGTTCAGTATAACTTGAATCCAGAAGCTTGGGTAGGAATGGTAGGATCAGCACGATAAGGCTGCAAGGAAGGACCTCTCCTTAAAGACTCTTGTGTCAGGCTAATGTGTTTGGACTGTATCTTAACACTGGGTTTTTCATTTTTAAGTATGTGTACAGATCAGCTTATAGCAATGTGGTAGAAGGGCTAGATGGAAGCACAGCGCAATATTGAGAACAAGTTGACTAGTCAGGAGACTTATATCATATAGATGAAAAACTAGTAACAGTGGGAATAAAGTCAAAGGGTCAGATTTCAGAAGTCATAGAAATAATATCAACATGATATAGAGATTTGATGAGGGTGGCTGGGGTAGTAGGGGAATGATAAAAAGGGGAGGTTTAGTAGTGAGGCCTGGGTTAGACTTAGGTGAGGGAGGAGGGGTTCATGACGATGTTGTTAACTAAGAAAGACAGGAAATAAAGCAATTTTGTGCAAAAAAAATTATGAATACACTTTGAACTTAAGTTTACCGTGCCTATATGATATTAAGGTGAAAAAATCTTACACAACTGAATGTACAGGTCCTACAGGATTAGATTTCTATTGTAGCCCCAATAGTCAACTATTTTTCTAAGTATTGTAGTTAAGATGGGGGAAAGAAAGGGATAAAAGGAGGGTAGGAGGGAAAAGGAGAGAGGGAGGGTAATATTAAAGAAAAACCATCTGGGATGGTTCCCTGTTTTATAAGCAATTGGAACCTACTTATTTTCAGGAAAATTGTTGCTCTTTGCCACCCTGCCACAGCTTACTCTTCTACCAGCCACAGCCTGCTTTATGCCTGCAGACTCGCCCCTCCCACAGAGGGTCTTTTGTTTCTGCAAAACCCAGAGACTCCATCTCCCACTCCAAAAATGTCATGATATAGACCTGCCCAGTCAAATAGACTCCTCTTCCAAAAATGACAGTGCTCATGAATGATACAAGTCAGGATGCTGAGTGACAATGAAGCATAATTGAATTTTTCCTTGAGCTCTTTAAGAGGGGAGCTTTTCCTACTAGGATGTAACTGAGAGCAGTCTTTTAACTACAAGGGTCCTGACTGTGAACAGAATCAACAGAAAATAGAGGCAAGAAATAGAAACAGGGAAATGGGAAGGGAGCAGGGTAATTATGTAATTTATGTCCTGTATCTAGTCTTCTTAAAACTAAACTTAGGTAATTGTCAAGAAATCCTCATTTTATTTAAGCCAGGTTGAATATGACTTTCTGTTCCAGGTAATCAAAAGAATTCTAACCAATACGAAAAGCAAAATGGCAATTGATATTTACTGAAAATGTTGAATTGAAAATCTGTTTCAAAAAGTCAGTCATTTATTTCCAAACCTTTTTACCAAGAGTAAATAGTCTATTAAAAACAGGCAGTTATTCAGTTACTGTTGTATTCAAATCACAAGCATCCATTAAGTAATTCAAGATTACCAATACCAAGATACCTAGTGAGAAAAAGACTTTGAGAGAAGAAAAGTATCAGAGATTTAAACAGGAAAATCAAAATCCAATATTCAACTTAACAAAGAATGTTAAATACATCAGAAATGTATTAAATGTTAAATACAATCAGAAATGAAATTAACACAGAATTCTGGATCAAAAGAGTCCATTAAAATGAAAACAAAAGTATAACCTCCAAAAAACAAAGAGAACGCAGGGAGACAACAATGGAAAAAGGATTTCAATTGATTTCTTGAGTCAGAAAGCAGATTAAGAAGGAATAATGACTGAAAAAATCAACAGAGGAAGCTATAATCTACTGTTTGCATGGAAAATAAGAAAGCCAAGAAAGAAACCAAACTGGGCCACATTATCCTGAACTCCAGGTATTAATAAATGTTAGATACGCATCTGAAAAAATTCTGAAGTCAAAGTGTTCACAATCAGCAACCAAGACATTTGAGAAAAGCCTACCATATGAAAGAGAACAAAACATAATTTAAAAAGACCACAAAGAAAACATTAATATCTCAAGGAATGTAAGATAATGCTTAAAAACCTCTAATCTAGCCCTGGCTGGTAGCACAGTGGATAAGGCGCTGGCCTGCGAACCCAAAGGTCGCAGGTTCGATTCCCCAGCCAGGGCACATAACCAGGTTGCAAACCAGGTCTCCAGTCAGGTCTGTGGCTGGAGGCAGGAGAAAGGCAACCATACATTGATGTCTCTCTCCCTCTCTGCCTCTCTCCCTTCCCCTCTTTCTAAAAATAATGAAATAAAATATTTAAAAAAAAAATCTCTAATCTGTATTTCAAAAAGGATGTAAGGATATTATCATAGAAGGAGAAACTTTTAAAAATCCATAAACAAGTAAAGTTCTTGGCTATTAAAAATACGGTGGTTAAAATAAAATATGTGAGAAAAGACAAGAGACATGAAGTTTCATTCCAGGCAGTCCAACATCTGGTCAGTGAGAGTACCAGAGAAAAAGGAATAGAGAAAGTTGAAAGGAGAAATGTATTAAACAAATAAAGGGAGAGCATTTCTCAGACAAGTCCTCACACTGCAATTCTATTGGCTCTGCCATTTTTTGTGTCAGATTTGACATTTGATTTTCTTCCCTCAAGTGGGAAATAGAAAGGTCACTGCAGTTCTAGGCCTCACATCCACACATTCCTCCCTGCAGGAGAAAGAGCTTATCTTCTGCCAACCATCCATCATCCTAGACTCCATTCTACCTGTACAATGTAGGTTAACAAGACCATTCTTGATCCAATTACTATGGCCAGGAGAAAGCCACGTTGTGACTGGCTTTCAATTAGATTAATGCCATCCATGAACCAACATTAAGGGAAAGAGGACAAGGGATATCCTGCTCCTCAATAGGAAAATGTGAAAGGGATGCAGAGGAAGCAACCTTTAATGTCCAATACATTTAGTAATACTTTAGTACACTGAGTACAAAGACACATCCATAAAAATTAACAGAAAGAAAAAAAGTCAGCTAAAAGGCATCAAACTCCTCATCAGCAAAATGCTAGAATACCATGAAGCAATGCCATCAATGATTTGAGGGAGAATGACTTTCAATCTAGAATTTTAAATTCAACCAATGTATTGATTGAATGTGAGAAGAGTAGAAACATTTCAAGGTATAAGGATTTCAAAGTACCGTTTCCAAGGAATTTTCTCAGAGACAAGTTCCACTTAAATAAGGGAACAAACCAAAAGGATAAAGATACCAGATTCATTAAGAAGTGGCTCCAAACCAGCAGAAAAAGAATATACTGATCCTTAAGTATATTCTCTATAAAGATATGATGTCTATAGGTATCTCTCACTAATTACTGCATTGCTTACATGACCTAAAAAGAAAACACAAGCAGAATTTGAAAACTACTATATTGTGAGAAAACAATACGTTATTTATATGCCAAATTATTTCAAATGAGAACCAAGTTGACATATTAATATTAAAGAAATTCTAAACAATAAATAGCTATATGAAACCAAGTATTCTGCAAGCTGCTTGGGGGTATATCATAATCACCTGATCTATGAACTATATAGAAGCTTATTATAGTTCTAATACTGTTCATGACTTTTACAAAAGTTGGGAAATTTTTAATGCTGTAAATTCTTCCAAACCTTTCCCACCTCTTTTCAGTAATTAGTCAATTAAACCCTTTACAAACAGAGACATATCCCACTCAAAAATGAACTCTAATACTTGGGGGGATAAAAGAGCTACAAAAGCAAAAGACTGACTTATATGTGAAAGTCACAAAATTGCAATCTGTTATAAATAAATGTTTAAAATTAAAATAAACCTAAATGCTTTCAATGTTCCATTAATATTCAAAGGAGTGAAAGTAGTTTAACATTTTTCTTACAAGTGAAGACTAATTTGAAGAGTTATAGGTCTTCTAGATTCATTTTTTCCATAATTATTCAATTATTCAATTGCTCATTAGAATATGTAAGACGTCTACGGGAATCTTTGCACCAGTGTTTCATATATGGATTTAACTATTAACCTGGTTATATAATCTCTTATGTAAAAATATATTTCTGACATTTATGTCCTTAAAATATCCCTAAGTAAAATTAACATTTTTACATAAAGAAACTATTTAGTCCCAGCCAAGTTGATATCTCTTTCAACTATAGTTATAATTATCATGTACAAACTTCCAAAGCAGAAGTTAATCAAAATTTAACATTAGCATTAATATACATCATAACTGACCATTATGAAAGATAACAGCAAAGTATCCATTTGTCCAAAGACAGCATGGACTGAAGGGAAATTTTCTTTTAATTACTACTATTCTGATCATTTTTAATTAAATTGAATAGTAATTTATTATCTTTTCCTTTCTTAGAAAATTGTTATTATCACAGAGCTTCTCCAAAATTATCTGTTATCAGTGATTTTTAAATAATCCAACTACTTCTTACGTGAGTCCCACCACCCTGTAATACTGGCTTATGCTAAAACTTAATATTCAATTTCTTTATACACTGAGAAAGAAATGTTGAAAATGCAAAATTTCCACTCAGTATTTTATACCTCAAAGTGAACACTATCAAGATCTTAGTTGCCTGTATGGAGAGATGACTTAAAAGTGAGGCTCTTGCCCTGGCTCAGTTGGTTGGAGCATCATCCCATAAACCAAACGGTTATGGGTTCAAGTTCCCACCAGGGCTCATCCCTAGGTTGTGGTTCACTCTCCGATAGGGCCCTGTGAGAGGCAACTTATCCATTGATGTTTCTCTCCTTCTTTCTCTCCCTCCCTTCCCTTCTCTACAAAATCCATAGGCATGTCTTCAAATGAGGATGAAAAAATAAGTGGAGCTCTTACACTTTCCCTCTTGTTTGATAATCAAAATAGTTTTTATTAGCATGTATCTTAACAAAAGAAATCAGATCCCTGTGATTTGTTTTGAAAAATATCCTATGCTATCCAGAACTAAACAATAAATTATGTTTCCCGTTTGTTTTAAATAAAAATGAAAATGTTGTGACCTAAAAAAGAAAAAATATTTCAGTCAAGAAAACTTTAAAGAAATGCAAATACTTTATATTTTTTAATCAAAATCCTTAATTGATATTAAACTTTAATCAGCATCAAATTTAAAGTATAGCACTGAAGCAGTTATTTGAGACTAGCAAATTATATGACATGGGTTCATAACTAACTTCTGAAAAGCTGAACTTCTCTAAAGATTTAAAAAATGAAATTCATGTCTCCTGGTAGAAGAAGAAACAGAAATCTTCCTTCCTTTCCTTGCTTAAAAAATGTTACATTATCCAGGAGATAATGGTTTAAATTCTCTAGGTCATTCAATATACTTACACAAATTGACTGTAGTTGACTGGACAAAATTCATCTTTAAGAAAATTGCTGAGCTGTATTCTAATACTTGGCTATCAATGAGAATGAAAAGACATTCTCCATTAATTAACAGCTCCCCCTCAACTTACACTCTTAAATTTCCTATCTAAAGAAATTGACAATGGCCCTGGCTGGTAGCACAGTAGATAAGGTGCCAGCCTACAAACCCAAACGTCACTGGTTTGATTCCCCAGCCAGGGCACATAACCAGGTTGCAAGCCAGGTCTCCAGCCAGTCTATAGCTGGATGCGGGTGAAAGGCAAACCATAGATTAATGTTTCTCTCCCTCTCTGCCTCTCTCCCTTTCTCTCTCTCTGAAAATAATAAATAAAATCTTTAAAAAAAATTAACAATGGATATACAGTGGCTGCCAAACTCTTATATACAGAGAGTCTTTAGTTAATTAATACCTCTTCTACTAGATTTAAATAAGGCTCACTTACTCACTTTCCTTAGGTCTATTTAAATTTCACTATCAGAAAGGTCTTGCTTGGCTACTCTCTGCCATCCCACTTCTCATCTTGACTCTACTTCATTCCCTTTCATGATACTCTTCACCACCAAGCACAATATTTGTTTGTTTATTTATTGTCTATCTCCTTCCACTAGAAAGTGAGTTCCAGCAGAACAGGACTATGTCTGATCTATTCATTGCCCCATTCCCCAGTTCCTAGAACTACGCATCATGCACACAGTGTGTGTTCAAAAAGCATTTGCTAAAAATGGTCATCAGCTTCAAAATCCTGAAGAAAACAAAGTACTTAGTTAAATATCATTTGACAATCCTGGGTGACAAACTATATCAAAAATGTAGTAACAATTTTATTTTCCATTAAAAACAAAACAAAACAAAATATCCTTTCATAGAATAGTCGGGCTACTAGCAGTTGCAAATTTTTTAACACTAAATAAGTCAATAAATGTAATTTTCTAAGTTACATATTGAAGTCAGGGAATGTAACTGGTCACTCCACATACCTTAACAAGTTTCAAAAGCTCGTATAGATCTTCAACCTCATCACCTTCACATTTGGTGTACACTCGTCCTGTGGCCACACTCCTTCCTCTTATGGTTCTGCGATAAAGGGGAAGAGCCATTGCTTCTGCATACAAATCAATGGCATGATGGCCCACTGTCTGGTACATGTAGCTATCCAGTTCATCTGACCCCGCTGTAACAATTAAAGTGGAAAAAGTCAGTAAAACAGGGTGAAAAAAAAATGAATTTGAAAGTCCATCAGGTTTTATTGCTTGGAGAGCAGTTAACACATAACTTAAAAGTTTACTACACTTTATCTCTCTCCATTTATGAAGTAAAATAAAATGAGTTGCCCATTTATCCTCAGTTGTATCAAATTCACATTACCTTTAGTCATCTCTACCACTAATTACAAGTACAATTATATGTAAAAATTTTAAATTATACACATGTCCAGAGAGAAATCTATCCAATAACTTTTAATTCATCCATTAAAGTTTTATTATATAAATTTTTTAAAAATGTATTCAAGGTTATTCATAAAGTCATTGAGTTGTAGCAGAAAACCTTTTGTAATTAAGTATCTACTTAGTTAAATGATAAACATTTGTAAGAGAAAAATTGAGATGCTCTTATATTTTATTTTTGGCACTTTAACAAAACATATAAATTCAGTATTTTTAAAGCTGTTACAAAGGTGTACAGAAACATAGCTAAAACTAATTAGTAACACAATCAGATTGTCACAAGATTTTACAAATATCTGTAAGGGTGAAATATGCAAAACGAATGAGTCACATCAGAATCTTTGGTGATGCAAATGAACTCAGAAATATATTGAGATGGACTTCGTGATACCGTAATTTTACTTTTCAGAAAAAAGAATCACAGTCACAATCACTGCAATATTATTTAAATATATTAAAAATTAGAGTATATTCATGAAATACTATGCAACCATTAATGTAATGAAATTAAAATTAAAATACAATAAGATATTAAGTTTTGATGAAAAAATGATTCTGTAGTCAAATGAATTTTTTAAAAAATGGAGTTAAACCATATTAAATACATAGGTGTCTTTGCTTAACTTTTTCCTAGGCTACTTACTGTGTTTAAGTTGTTCCACTAAAAGGACAAAGTATGAACTATCTCTCAAATTTATCTATTCACAGAACACTTATATTTCATATGGTAGTTGTATTCCAAAGATATCTAGGAAATGCTATATAGTAAAATAATAATGACATGGAAGATGTTCAGACCATATTAAGTTTAAGAAAAAAGATTACAAAACAATATATGCAGGTCCAGATTTTCCACTGAATGTGAAAGTATCCTATCAAAAAGCATAAAAATGATATTGTAAGAAAGGGCCCCTTCAATAATCAAAACCATCAACCACATGCCATTACATTTTGGCTCACCAGTTTTCTGGAACCACAAACACATCAGATTGGCTTCCATGTACTCACATTATTCAAAATCTGTCTACTCCTAACCTTAGTAGAAAGTAAGACATACAAGCACAGTTAAAAATTTTCAGCCTACCCTCATCTCAAACTTAGACCAAATCTTTAAGTGTTTTAGTTTTTAAAAATACCAATACAATCAAATTAATATATATAAAGAACTTCGAGCTTCTCAGCAAGTAACTTCCTGATGTTAGTATCATAATTAAAACATTTTACTGACTTCTAGAAGACTATTTTCCTTTAAGGCTCCATTTAGTCCTAACCACACTGTAACTTTTATTAATGGAAGCTACATGGTATCAATGGTATGAGCACAAATAAAACCAAAAGGCTCCACTGTTGCCTGAAGCACCTCAATTAACATGCCACAAAATTTCCTACTACAAATATCAAGAGATGATTTAATGAATTTTATGACAATTTCACATTATTCTCATTGATGGGGATAAATTCCTTTCCAGACAACCTATTGAAAACACAGTACCATGAATTAACTCTAACCAACTATACACTGGAGTTATCTCTATTGGTCATTCCTCATTAAGGTTCCTTTTGCAACATGTTTGGGTGGAAATGAAGTCAATCAATGAATCATTTAATAATCACCAACTTCCTGCTGACTCTAAATAAAGATTAGCTCAACCTCCCCATCTCCAATACCATAGCCATCTGTATTCTCTTCCACAATTACTGTAGTTTCAGCTGACTTTCCCAGCTTTTACTTCATAATATTCCAATTCCATTTACTACTGAATTTTCTTCTCAACTAATAACACTGCAAAATACATGCCTTTCTTCCACTTAAGTATAAAAATATAACTTGCTTGTCATCTTACCCACTCTACCAGTAAACTAGTAACTCCTGGAAGATTATACAAGTAATGATTCAGGACAAGGTATCTATAACAATTCACATAGAAAAGTTAAAGACAAGACAGAAACTTCATGATTATATCAAGTATGTATCATATGTTATGCAAATATCTGCCTTTTAAATACCAAAACCTTCCAAGGTAGAAAGGTTAGAAAACCCACTAGCCTAACTGACAAAAGGATAAAGGAGTTGCTCTCCTTTGGTAACAGAAGACAGCCTGGAAATAAAAAATCTGTTCCTTCTTTTATAATACAGAAGTTATAATAAGTTCCCACTTACCCTTAGCCAAAGGGGTTTCTCTTTATTAATGAATATAAATAGGAGGTTATGTTTAAAACAGCTCACTTCTAAAAGGCTATTATTATTCAACGTCATAAACCCAGTATAAAATACCAGAGTATATATTTATCCTAACCCTCTATAGAACATAGAAGGAAAGAAAATTCCAATATATGACAAATAACTGTTAGCTATTCCAGGGCTAATTCTAGTTAGTTCATTACTTATCTGTTTACCAATAAACTAGTTAATGACTACCAGAGGCATAGAGCTGTCTCAAGTGCTGAGGAATAACGAAAGAAACATAGAATGCATGACTTCTCCTCTGAAGAAGCTTACAAGTAATCTATTGGGGATAAAAAGCATGACAAAATAAATAGCAAACAACTGTAAAATGATATAAAACCAAAAATTCAATAGACTGGCAGATATGAGGAAGGAAGAAAGATAAGGAGGGAGGACCAACAGACTGATTTAGAGCAATCTTCAGATTCAACTACATTTACTGGATGCCTACTTCATACCAGGAACAATGGCAGGGTTTTCATATACAATGCCCATTTAATTTATCCTAAAATAACAGTAGACCAAAAGTATGAAAGAAGAGAGTCTAGTGAATGATAAAATACATTATTAGAAGAACTATATGGAGAACTAGTAATTAATAAACTTAGACAAGTATTAATCTCTCCCTATTAGAGTTTAGCAGTTAATATCAATAGTTATACAGGTATAATAAAAGTATAAAAATTGATGATTTCTTTAAAGTCCTAATTGGGAACAAATTGTAACTACATGTGATGATGGATATTAACTAAACTTGTGGTAATCATTTAGCAGTCTAAATATATACCAAATCATTATACTTTACACCTAAAACTACTACAATGGAATATGCCAATTATATCTCAATTAACAAAAGATACTGTTGATGTTGAATATATCCTTCCCAAATTCTTATTTTAAAGTCCTAATATCCGGTACCTCAGAATGTGACCTTATTTGGATATAAGGTCATTGTGGATGTAATTAAGACAAAGTCATTACAGTAGACCCTTAATCCAATACAGCCAGTGTTTTTATTAATAAAGGAAATTTAGACACAGACATGGAAAGGGATATGGAGGGAAAAAGTTCCAACTTGGGGAGATTCATTGTTGAGTAATTTGAAAAACAGCTAAAATGAGGTCTGTGGATTATTTATGGATGTCCTTGTTACTACAGGCAAATAAAAAGTAAAAATGAATTAAGTCTCACACATTTAGTTTACATCTAAGTTAGTTTAACTGCATCTTTTTAATAATAAAGTTCATACATTATTATTTATCAATATATGTCTTACTTTCCAAGCTCCTAGAGGCTCCATTTTATTTACCTGTGTATTTCCTGCAACGCTTGGAAATATGTTGTGGTGGAATGGCAGTGCACTCTGAAGTAAGACAGTCCAAGTCTCAGCTCTGCAAGTTTGTTCCAGTTAGTTTACCGTGGACAAATTTATAAAACTCTGAGCCTCAGTATCCCTGATGAATAATATGCTCTAGGCATTCTTGTGAGGATTAAAGGAAATGTAATTGAAAACACTGGGCATTGAACTTAGCACCTAGTAGGTGCTAAAGATTTATTAGTTTCTTTTATGCTTCTGCATACTGTATACAATAAAATACAGTAATAAAGTGAGAGTTTCAGTCATTTAGAGAATTTCCAATAAAGGTATGAACTTACCCTGGTTTTCAGCTGGTCTTAGATTTGCTAAAGCAACAATGTGATGCCCGGCAGCAATGCACTGCATCATATTGTAACAGCTGTCCTTTCCACCACTGAAACATCAACAGAGATAACTATTGGTTACTGACCATTATTCAACATAGAATCATTAGATATCAAAATACAGCACATATTTATTCAGCTTTTCAGAATATTTGAGGGGTGGCATTTACTTTTTTAAATATTTTATTTATTTATTTTTAGGGAGGAGAAAGGAGGGAGGGAAACATCGATGTAGAGAGAAACATCAATCAGTTGCCATTGTTATACACCCTGAACAGGACCAAACCAATAACCCAGGCACGTGTGCTTCCCCAGAATCAAAGCAGCAGCCTTTCCCTTTGCTGGACATCACCAAACCAACTGAACCACACTGATAAGGGCTGTGGGACTCTCTTACATTTAGCATGCAAAACACCACAAGCAATTTGCATAGTATGAGCAACTGATAAAACAAAAATGAATTTCCAAGGTAGCTGCTCATAAGAACTTATGAAATTATATGCAAGTATAACAAAAACTATTCTAAACAAAATACAATTAACTCTTTGATTTGTGATAGTACAATAGTTTTACTTAATACACAAAGTGCTTTGCAAATAAAATGCTTTACATCTACATTCCTGTTAAACACTTAATATATATATGCCATTGATGAAATTCTCTATGAAAAAGCAGAAAAACATCTGTTTCACTGTAAGAAATCTAACAATTGGCCTTCATCATCCAATTAAAAATCTGAGATCCAATCTAATGACAAACTGTGACATAATTGATGGGCTCAAGTTCTATAAAGATAGAAAGTAAGCGTTAAATTATACTAATGTTGAATATCAGTACCATTAGTATTTCAGCTTTTAGCCACTCCTATATGATAGCAAAATAAGCTTTGAGCACAAACTGAATGAACAGATTGAAAAGAGCTCCTCAATTATGATAACAAAGCTACCAAAGGCAGAGAGACACATCACTTAGTTAAGACAAATGGTACTTCACTCACAAGAAGGTTCAACGGTAACTCTATGCTATTTGGGTTTCATACCCTACTGTTTCTCAGTACGTTTCTTCTTCTTTTATTACTGATCCTCTTCCCCTTTTTTTGCCCCTCCTGTTTCTCTTCTTTCCAAGTTTTGAGATCTGCAAATGTACCTCAAGGTTAGGTTTAGACCTTTTTGTTCCCTGAGAAACTGACTTTTTATTGTAGAAGCTGGCCTTTTTAGTTCCCAACACTTGATTACCTTTACCACATTCTGATCGGCCACAACTGCCATTCCAGAGCTCAAGTGGAGAGATTCTGAGGGGGTAAATTTATGCATCATACTCCCCTTCTCCCATTCTGATATTCCCATAAACCCATCTTCCATAGCTTCCCCTGTTGATCTTCACTGCTCTGTTTCCGTAGGACACAATGACCTAATTCTTTAGAATATTTAAGGTGAAAGGATATACACTCTCAATCAGAACTTAGCCTTATAATTTATTTAAAAATAGGCTAAGCTTTTAAATGTGGTTTTAAAATAGTATTTCCCAATTGTGTTCTGTGGAACATTCCTGTCCAATAGAATAAGTTTGCAAAGAAATTAGGGAAATACAGAGCAACTTAGCTCCTGAAATGTCACAAAGCACATTGGAATATGTTATGTCCAACAGAAGATTAAAATTGTAGTTTCCAACTCTGGGATAATAAGCTGAATTTACTCAATGTGTTTGTGTTCACATATTTCATTATGAAATTAAACAATGGCCTAGATAATCTCAAGGTGTCATTCAACTATAAAATTCAATGACTCAGTCTTTAGTACACTACAAAAACAGTGTTCTTTACAGTCTAAAGATATGTAAGGATCCTGGTTTCACTTATTCACTAACACACATGCATATCCTATCTCTTAGTTTAGGACACACACAATATATTGCAACTACAGTACATTCACTGTATTTAACCCATACGTATTCAAGCATATATGCACATACATGTATTTAACAGATACTATGTATTCATATTCACATATATGTAGTTATGTATTCATATCGGTAGCGTCTCCTAACATTTATACAGTTCTTACAGTTTAGCAAGAATATTCCAACAGTAAGTTTTGTAATTTATTACAAAATGTGCACACATTACAAAATATTTAGTGTAATGAATTACATCAACTTTCTCTCTTTCCCTCCCTCATTTCTGAGTCTTCAGTTAGTGTGTCTTTAATGGTTAAACTTTTGGCAAACTGCGTACGGATATGAACTACTCATTTCCTGACCACTTTTAATCCTTCTCTATCGAGATCAAATGAAGACCACAATGGTTAAAACTTGATCATTCACCTGACAGAAAAAAATTCACTCAATAAAGGCACTTTTTGACATCACAGTTTTTAAAAAATGGCATTGAAATAAAAGAAATGGGGATATTCCAGTCAATCCAGAAAAGGTTAGTGTTATGTCAAGACCTTATCGGTAGCAACTACCTACGGCATTCAACAATAACATAAAATCTTCATTGGGTTTATAAAAAACATTCATGGCTGCAATGTATCGCAGACACACTATGGGGACACAAATTTCAACAAACAAAATCCAGGTAGCCTAAATTTCCTTTTTAATGTTCTTGGTGGTCCCTCTTGCTTCAGTTTACAGACTGAATATGGAAATATTTTAACTGCGGGTTACTCTAATTTTCAAACTCCTTTTGTAATATGAAGCGTTACCATATTACACTTCGTATAACTTCATACACCTCACTCTAAAAATAAATGTGTCTGAACCAACAGCAACCAGATCTAGAATAGAACTGGTACAATTACATCTCTGTCCTTGAGCGTCAAGTTTACACTCACATCATAAGCAATCCAGACACATCTGGGAGGCAGGTGAGGGAGTAGATTAATGCAAGAAGGGACGAAAGCAGGACTGGGAGGGCCGTATATAAACACTGAAGGGGACAGAAGAGAATGAAGAAAGCCAGAAGAAAAAGGCTGAGGTGGCTGAGTAGCATCAAGCAGAAGCTATCAAGCTTTTAAGACTCCGACCCTGGGCTGCGACAAGGAAACTAAACTGGCGTTCGGGCGGTGAGACCCGGGCATCAGTAGTACTTAAACTCCCCAGGTGAGTCCACTGTGAATGCAAGTTTGACAGCCGGGCGAACAGGGGGGCGGTGCCCCGCAGAGGGGAGGGACCCGAGGACAGGACCGCGAGACCAGCCCGGACCGGCAATAGCCGAAACGCTCCGCCTCTTCCCACAGCCCGGAGGAGCCATTGAAACCCCAACACGCAGATCCTGCACAGACAAGTTTTTCACCGCCAGTCGCGGCAGCAGCGACAGCACTTCCCGCCCATCAGCAAAAACGGACTGCAGGCTGACGGGGGAAGAAGAAGGTGGCACATACGCCACATTACCTGATCAGAGCCGCGACCCTCATGCTGGGCGCAGTGCGCGTGCGTGCGGCGAGCAGGAGCCGTGACGTCATCGGACCCGCGCCTACGTTGAGGCGCCGCGGGGCCTTGCGCGGGTGTTCACTGCGCTGCCTGTCCGCGGGCCGGTGAAGGCGTTCGTGTCTGCGGGACACCTGGCTGGGGAGGGTTTGCCATACCTGGCGCCTTGTTCCTGGGCCAGGGACAGCCCAGCACATAAAACGTGGTGTTTAGGCGCGACCTAACCACCTAAGTGAGGGCAGTGAAGCTGCCAGGAAAAGGGCCAAGTGTGCGTCGCAGAGCCCAAGCACAAAGGTGTTGGGTTCCTTTAAGTTGAGAATGTTGGAACTCACAGATGTTGTGAGTTGAAGCGCTTGTGGGAATGCAAAGAGAGAGGAAGTGTGCCCTTCCTCAGCGACCTTGGATAAACTAACTCCACCCTTTAGCTATTTAGCGTTTATCTCCCTAAATCTGCAACTAGACCCAATATCTCTAGACTCACTGTGGTTTTGGTGTTTGTGTAATGTGGAAGCTAAGAAACCAATGAAGGCTCATCACCAAAGCGCCACAGCCTTGCAGAAAGAAAATCTAGCTTCTAAATTCATTCCCCAGTATTTTCATGTATCAGCCACCGGTTTAGGTTCTTGAAATACACCATGAAGAAAACAAGGATCACTCCCCTCATAGAGGTGGGGAACAAACAATTTACGGCTACAAAATTATATAGTATGTTAAAAAGTGGTAATAACTAAAAGAAAAAAGAGATGGAGAGGAATCAGGAAGGAGGTGGAAGGGCAAAGTGCAGAATTAAAGAGAGTGTCAAGGTAGGACTTACTAATAGGGTGAGAGTTGAACCAACTTGGAGGAGGATTAGATGTATAAAATCGGGATGGTGTTTTACACTAAAGAAAAAGCTAGAGCCAAGACAGGTGCTATGGTGGGAAGGAGGACAGTTGTTCAGGGCTTAGTAATTAAACCTATATGAGTTATTAAGAGAAAATTAATTACATACCTACATATGGGAAAACCACATGCATGGGAGAATTGGAGACCCCACATACATGAGAGGTTCAGAGACAAAAATTAGGTGTACCTGTCATGCTAAGAAGGTAAGGCACCTTGGGACTTCAGAGGATCATTGCAGCACCGTAAAAAAGCGGATGTTCAGTAATTAGTAGTTTGTCTTGACAAACGTAAGTAGATAGGTAAAAGGTTATCTCTGATAATCTCATTATGGGTAAGGTACTTAATTTAAATTTTACCTAGGTAGTTAAAGGGGGCTAGGCAGAAGTTGCTTTTGAGCCCACAGGATCTCAGTTACCTTTAGCTTGAAAGTATCTGTATACCACAGAGCATGTCTGGGAGTGACACATTGTTCTATTTGTTTGTTTTTAGAACAAGGCCAGTCAGTATGGCTGGAGCGCAGAGCGAGCAAGACTTAAGAGGAGTTGGAGGTAACAGTTCCAGTGATGAAGGGTGGAGGAAGATCATATAGGGTCTTACAGGCCATAAAGGAGTTTATTTTTTACTTGAATGAACTGGGTGGCCACTGCAGGGTTTTGAACATAGGTATGAGATTTAAAACGGAAAGGATTATACTGTGCTGTCTTGAAAATACAGCTATTAGGAGGCTATTGCAATAATTCGGTAAAGAAATGAGAGGGCCTGGAGCCAGAATGTCACCAATGAATTTGGTGAGAAGTGGGAGGATTCCAGCCCCATTTTGAAGGTAGAACCAATAGAATTGAATGGATTAGATAGGGACTTGATAAAAAAAGAAAGCCATGAAGGATGGTGCCAAATGTCCTGGGTTACAAAAATGAAAATATGTAAGGAACTTAGAATTAAGCTTAGTATATAGTGAGCACTCAATTTTATTATACTTTAATGTTCTCATTGACTCTGTTAGTCTTTCTGTAAAGGGATAACTAAGAGCATTGACTGCATATTAGTCTCAGCATCTAAAATGGTGGGGTATTAAGACTATACTTTCAGGGGTCATTTCTATAGTTCGTTACTAAAATGATGAACTGTTACAAGTCTGTAATTGAGGATATTTACCAAAGGCGTCAAGTATTAAGGAGTTTGCAGTCTACTTGGAAAACTAAGACAAAAATATTCAATAAAAGTTTACAATACACGAGGGCATATTTTGAAAGGACAAGAATGTCATGCATATGGCTAGAACCCCATGAGATGAGCCCACATGGTAAATGCTAGAATAAGGGCAGAACTTGAGAGGCTTACAGAAATGAATAAGAGGAACAGGTGGACCATACAAATAAAGGCAATAGACAGGTAAAGGAATTCACAACAGGTCCCCTCAAAATCTGCATTGGGACATTGACTATTTTAACTAATTTTACTTCAGAAATAGCAGATGCAAGAAGAAGACTCTGACCTTCCTTTTCATTTCTGAAAACAGAAGATAAAATTTCCATGGAAAAGGTTCCCTCCCTGTCCCTAGAGGAAAGAAGACATTCTTATCACCAGAGACAGAGAGAATCAGGGAATTGAGGTGGAAGGAAATCTGTACAAACAGAACTTGTTAAAATAACTTCTTTAGCCTCTCTGCATATTTAGTTACTTTCCCACAATTACTCCTCTTTGTTCAACCTACTATAAAAACATTTAGGTTTGGCCATTCATTTGAGGGGGGGGGGGCTATTTTTTTTTCTTGTGAAGACGTCCTGTACATGTAAGAAATTTAATAAAAACTTGTATGCTTTTGCCTGTTAATCTGTTGCACGTCAGTCTAATTCTTAAACCCAGTTAGATACCCTAAAAGGGTGGAAGAGAATTTTTTCTCCCCCACGCAGAAATGGAAGAGGTGTGCAGAGCAGCAGCAGGGAGACAGGCTGATGAGTGGTGAGGTGATACTGAAAAAGGGGAAGGTAGATCAGATGGATCAAATGATGCCAGATTACTCTGGGTCGTAGAAAACCAAAATAAGGCATTTCAATACCGGGACGGTTACTTTAGCTACGTGCGCCTCATTTTTCAGGAGATTGTGTGAATTAGAAATAATTAACATGGTTAGGGATTTTGACGAAATAGGTTTAGAACACCCTCAAAGCCTCCTGAACATTTTCCACCAGGGGATATCTTTTCCTTGCCCCTTGCCAAGAAAGGATGAGGAGAGGAAATACTATGATTCTTTTCCTAAAATTACATTCTGAGGATTATGATGTTTTTGTTTCTTTCTGACAACTAGGCTTTATAAGCTTTATTTTAAGACATTCTTAACCAATAAATATGTTACAGTGTATTATCCTAGAGTTAAACTCTGTGTTAGAGAACATGTTGAGACAATTCTCCAGGGGCACCCAGTCTTTGACTTGATGGTGTTGCTCTCCTCTGGACTCAGCTTAGTGCCTTTGTATTAACTAAGTGCTTCTTTAATAAGCATCTCTTTTCCAGCCTCCCCACCTCCAAAAGATTTTTTCTCTCACTATCTCTCCCCTCCTTTTTGAGGATTTCTATCAGAATTTGATCATGTAATGAAATTTTCTGGTTGCCTAATGTAACACTACTACATGTGTTATGTCTTCTTAAAAACTTTGTATTTCCTAGCCCTGGCTTGTGGCACAGTGAATAAGGTGCCGACCTTTGAACCCAAAGGTCACTGGTTTGATTCCCAGCCAGGGCACATAACCAGGTTGCAAGCCAGGTTTCCAGCCAGGTCCGTAGCTGAAGGCAGGTGAAAGGCAACCATCCACTGATGTTCCTCTGCCTCTCTTCCCCTCTCTCTAAAAATAATAAATAAAATATTTTTTAATTAATTGACTAAAAACCAAAACAAAACAAAACGTGTATTTCCTCACATTGGTGCCTTCCTCTCAGAGATATTGTACAAAAGCTCTGGGCTTGAATGAGCCATTAGGGCCAAAGTACAAGTGGTGGTTTCAATCTATTTGAACCTAACGGACATATTTGCAGTTCCAAAATTGACATATATCAGATTGGTCTTAAGCGACCACCAGAGTTATTCTTAGATTCATACATATTTTTGGAGGAATTTTAAAAATAACTGATAATAAAATCAGAGCAAATCTTGACCTCCAAAAGAGTTCAATTAGAAACTACAGGCTATGTTATATTCTAACTTCTCCCATTAAAGATCTTCCACAAGTCATTCTAATCACCTTATATAGGTGTGGGTGTCATTTTCTTTTGCTTAAATTAAAAAAAAAAACAATGCTATGTCAGTTACAGTACTCTGAGAAGCAAATACCAAGAAAGGGTTGGATGTGCAAGAGGTTGATTAGAGAAAATGACTTGAAAGCATAAAAGGAGAGGAAGGAAGAGAGACAGGAAGACTCAGATGGGAATGCACATTGGAATCTGGGAAAGCAGACAGGAAAGGAAGAATGAGTGGAAAGACCTCCAGATTGCAGTGTAATTCTGGGAGTCTCAACCAGGCCATTAGAGGGATCCAACATTCATCAGGAACAGCCCAGTTTTGGTACTTATACTGTGCGGTTATTCATTGTTTGAGAGTGGCACAAAAAAAAGCTTGGCCTGACGCCAACTCCGTGGTGGCTCCTAAGCTCTTCAGCTGGTAACTATCAATCAGTTCATAGTAATTCTCCTTCATGATTCCTGTGAACCCCTTTTGCTAAGGGTGAACTGAGAAAGGGGAGATTAATGAGACAAACTATGTGGGTGCTGTCATTGCAGTTTGTTTTCGGCTCTTCTGGTATTTATTCTGTCCTCCACAATGTACTCCGTATCCTTCATTTAGCTCTGGCCTTCAGACCTTGTTGACTTACCTGGTCATACCACCTAAATGTTCATTCCTAAGGGGTAAAGCTTAGACTTTGGTTGTCATACTCTTCTTACTCTGGGGTTTCTGCATGTGTCCATTCACAGTTACTAGTGAGCGAGGAAATACCAACAGGTACCCAAGTAGATCACCTGGCTTCCACATGTATTCACCCTTGTCTCCACCATGTTGACATATGATGAGCAGCCCCATCTCTTCCTGCTCATCAGAGCCAATTATTGCTGCTGGCCCCTGGATACAAAGGATTAAAAGTCTACTACTACTACTACTACTACCACTAGATAGCTTGTAGTTTAATAGATCACTGCTGTGACCCCTGGAAAAAAGAGAAAACCTTTGAAAACCAGAATCTTTAACTCAGTTCAGCTCAGAGTTATAGGAGGTGAAATACAAAATTCTCCAGTTGGTCATTGGGAGTGACTAAAATGAAGACTTTCTTGCTCTCACCCCTTTTCTCTCAGATCCATGTATCGTTTGTACTGGAGACACAGCACCATATAGAACTCTCTGATTTAGTGCCTATACTATATCCTGAGGAATTCTGTGGCATCATTGCAAATTATTGTCTCTGAGCTGTCGAGTTAGCTATTACTTCAGTAAGCCTTTCCAGCATTCTATAAGCCAGCTTCATGTCAATAGTACAGTATATGATATAACAGAACCCACAGACATGGGTCCACTTCCATACCTCCTCTGTAAAGTGGATTTTTTAAATTGAATGTTCTGCTGGGTAGGATTCTGTACCTGTAGAGTTCATGGTGCCAGCAGCAGCTGTGCTTACAGCAAAGGCCTACTGCATTCAAAGACTGGTAGCAACCCAGGGGAGGCATGGCCTGCTAGGAACCCTACAATGGGTCCAAAAGTGTGGCAGTGGAAAGCTGTCAGGCGTCTGTCATCCTTATAGCAGGTGTGTTTGAAATCTGAACAGGTTGCCTCCATGGTTGCCCTACCAAGACAGAATGACTCACAAAATAACATTGTGCATTGTTGGGAGTAAGAAGTATTGAACGAGAGTTCGTTCAAACAGTATGTGAAGGAGAGTCAGTCTGCATTCATGAAAGTTGAAGTCATAAGCAACAGTGTTTTAAAAGAAATGGTTTGATTTCCTTTTAAACAAACACACTAATCCTGAACATAATAACTTATTAATATTGAATCCTGGCAAGGTGCTTTTAAGAAAAATAATACTTAATAGAGAAAACTTATTTTTAACTAGTAATACTCATTTGTTTCTGAATAATTTGCCTAAATTTTAAGAAAATTTGGCTTAGCAAGACCCCTAGTCTTGCATAGTGTTCTGTATGGATCGTGTAAAGGTGACTACAGCCCAGTTATTGTCAACAAGTAGAGCTTAAAGTAATTCTTTTTATACTATATTGAAATGATTGATCAAGATTCACCTTTCAGAAGTCTTTGTTAGCTCTTTCCCTGGAGTCTCAAAATGTTACAAATAAATGACTCCAATTAAAAATTAGTTTTTAGAGCCAACTAAGGTGAATAAAAAATCAGCCTCAAGAAAGAAAATCTCACATAACCAGGTTGTAAGCCAGGTCTCCAGCCTGGTCCATAGCTGGAGGCAGGTGAAAGGCAACAATATGTTGATGATTAAAAAAAAAAAGAAAAGAAAAGGGAAAAAGAAAAACCTCAATCTCTTGTCAGCTTACTTAAGGGAAACTCTCCGTAGACAAACACTATTGCTACTAACAAGAAATTTGCAAGTTGTCCCTGAATTCTACTTCCTTGGCAACACATTTCAGTGATGTACTGATTGATAGAGACTGAGATAATCAGATAAAAAATGCCACAGGTAGTTTCCTTCAAGACATTGAAAAAATTTGCATCTCAAGTCAAGTGCTTGACTCTGAAGATGTGATATACAGGAAGCCATCACAAGGTTTCCTGGTGAAGATTTAAGAAAAGAAGAATTAAGTAATTATTTGGAGCATCATGATATGAGTGTCTGATGCATTTATATTAATAATAATGAAAATAGTTTACTATAAGAATTAGAAAAATCTTGGGGGCGGGGGATGACAGCCTATATGGGCCAGGCACTTTTTGAAGTGTTTTATTGCAGCAAACTTGTGAAGTAGGATACATTGTTATTCCCATTTGTAGATGAGGACACGGAGCATAAGGGAATTAAATAACCTGTTTCGGTTTGTGCTGCTTTAGCAAAATGCAATGGTCTGGGTGGCTTAAACAACAGGCATTTATTTATTTCTGGAGCCTGGAAATTCCAAGCTCAGAATGCCTGCCTGGTCAAGTTCTGGTGAGAGTTCTCTTCCTGGTTTGTAGGTGGACAACTTCTTTCTGTATCCTCCTCACAAGGCTAAGAGAGTTTCTTCTTATATAAGACACTAATCTCATTCACAAGGATAAAATCTCATGACCTAAATACCTCTCAAAGACCCCAATTCCGAATGTCATCATATTATGAACTAGAAATTCAACATGTGACTTTCAGGGTGACACAAACATTTAGTACATAGCACTGTCCAAAGTCCTAGAGCAAGAAAGTGACAGAACCAGGATTTAAACCGAAGCTGTTTAGTTTGCTATTTTATTTATTTTTTTAATAAGATTTTATTCATTATCTTTAGAGAGAAGGGCAGGAAGGGAAGAAGAAAGGGAGAGAAGCACCAATTTATGGTTGCCTTTCACCTGCCTCCAGCTACGACCCAGCTGGAGACGTGGCTTGCAACTTGGTTATGTGCCCTGGCTGGGAATCGAGCCATCAACCTTTGGGTTTCCAGGCTGGTGCCTATCCACTGAGTCATGAGCCAGGGTTCCCAGGTTGTTTAGTTTCAAAGTCTGTGATGCTCTTAACCACTATACTATATCTGCCACCAAAATGGCTAGCTGGTTATTTTGGCTGAAACGTCTTATTCCCAAGTTATGTTCAGAAGGGACATTGCCATCATTTACCTCTTGAACCTGCTTTTTCTATGCCTCTGAGCTGACTGGCCCTTTTTCTGAAAGACATAAATTGTTGTATTATATTAATTAACATATTGTATGAAATCATTATTAAACATGGTCTGCTTGAGATTCTGTCTCTTTTAGATACTTTTTCTTTGCTCCATCATCAAGAACAGCAAATTCAAAAGTAGCAGGAGCCAAGCAGGTAATATAAACAGATGAATTGTCTTGGTACAGGACAATTTGGAATGGCCAACTCACTTATCTCTTGACTCCAGCTGCCCTGTGCAAATATGGACCAAATATTAACAAATCTTCTAATTGTCCAAGAGGTGACAGAAATGTTATTTTAATTAATTCCATTTTTATACTGAAAAACAATTTAAAAAATTTTAATCATTGTGTACACCAAAGAAAACATATCTGCTTATTATTTTTATAATTTT